>CABFWB010000630.1:0-75669 GCA_902151455.1 Timema bartmani | reverse complement strand
TATTATTATTATTATTATTATTATTATTATTATTATTATTATTATTATTATTATTATTATTATTATTATTATTATTATTATATATTACAACATTTGTTTAAGTTATTTGAGGATTGTATTTGTGTTTATGAAGATATATGGCTGTCATTTCCATGATAAATATCGTAGTGTGAGGATTTTTTTAGCTTCATGAAAGCGGAGCTATAATAGTCAAGCAGAGATTCCTAAATGCCAATTTAGTTAATAAGGTTACCGTTTGAAGCTGTCCGGCAGTAGGAGAGCAAACAGGCGAAGAATAAAATTAAAATGACAATACAATTCGTGTTGTACTCTCCCTGTTAAATTACATTATTAGATTCAAAAAGATCCATTCTAAACTCCTAGACCAATTAACTTTCGTTTCCCGGGCATTTAAGTCTTAGTGATCAAACGAAATATGTGGATTTTGGGGACTTTAAAGAGTGGAAATATTCTACTTTAAAATTATGCATACAAGTCTGTATATTTATTATTTGTAGGGTAATAGAAAATATATTTGTGTAAATTCCAGTAAACACTAATCTCGTGTGATTTTAATGGTTTTGTCAATATTTAACCTTAGCAAAAAACCGTCTTTGTACATCCGATCGGGATTGAACCATGATCTCTGCATCATCAGCATTCTATAGACTATTACGAGAGTAACACTTTAGATCATGCTGCCACCGAAGCGGGTAATATCTTAATCACCTAGGTAGTTCCTTCCCCCCTTTTAAAGACATTACCTACATGTGACGTTATGGAAGGTCAAGACAGATTTCCCATTTTAATGAATTTACGTTTTATTCAGCGAGTTATAACGTTGAAAAATAAACCATGAATTCTTAATTGATTTAAAAAATAGTCTTAGTGTCACAGAACTACTTTTTTTTTATCTTTAAGTAGTGTTTGTAGACTTTTTTTTATCATCTAAAACTTAGGCTATTTGGTTTATTCACGAAAATGGCCTGTAGGAATCTTTCTGCCAGGATGTAGATTAAAAAAGTCCATGGTATTATATGTCTATCTAGAATGGGAAACAAGGAAAAGGTAATTTTAAAAAGCAAGTCAACGTTTTCGAGGTAGGGACTGTGTAAAGTCGTCAAAGGAATAGGGGAAGTGATTGCTACCAGTAGATAAACTAGAGGCGTCACACAGAGTGAACTGCTCATTTTCTTCTCTCTCTTTCTATTTCATATATTGGCGTCTTAAGTGAGATAATGCTTAGACGCGTCAAGCTAAGTTGCAACCCGCTTCGCAAAATAGCCTTGAAATCTCCAAGTAGGCAACGTCGTTAATCTAGAACAAATTAATAGTATATTCGACCCTAAGGCCACACAAGCTTGTACTTGATTACAGCATGACAACAATTTGAAATAAAGAAATTTCTTTTATCACATTTTCAAAGTTAACTTTTGAACTTAGACAAGAAGGACCAGTGATCCGATATATATATAATTATTCTGTTGATGAGCCTACGTATATAATATTTAATCAAACTGAGATTACGCGGGAACATCAAAAACACACAAGGGATCATCAGAATATTTCTAAATTATTGTCAAGAAGAGCTGTGAATTTTCGAATCAACTAATTGGATTAGAGTATAAAGGCCATGGTTATGAAGGTCATTCGAATGAAAACAGGATCTTCTCCACTTCATGATAGTTTAAAACACGGAGTGAACTGTTAGTATTCGAATAAGCCTACAGAAATGATCCCTTTCTCCTTGGAATGAGCTTCATAATCTTGACGTTGCCTACTCGGTAATTTTGCAAAGCGTTTTGCACCTTATCTTTACGCGCTTAAGTACTCTAAGTGATATCACACTTACATCTCTCCCTCTAACGAGTATATACACACACTCTACTATTTTGTGCCTGGTCAGCATTGACTTGTATTTCTTAATTACCTTTTTTTCTATTCTAAATAGACATATACTTCTAGGGATTATTTTTATCTACAATCTATCAGGAAGATTTTTACTGGCAATTTTCGCATGTAAAATAAATATCCGGAGTTGTATGCGATTCCTTAGCTAAGTCGATAGCGTGTCTGTCTACTGAGCTAAGAGTCCCGGGTTCGATTCCTGGCTTGGACAAAAAAGTATCATTATTAATTATTATTAGCACCACGTCTTACTACCCATTCTGGTTATACGCACCTACGCTCATGTGTAGTGGTAGGGAGAATGTGATATGAAATGGAGGACCTACAGTTTAACNTACCGCCAGCAAAACAACCGGTAAGGAACAAAGGAAAGGAAACCGTTAATACCGCCAGCAAAACAACCGGTAAGGAACAAAGGAAAGGAAACCGTTAATACCGCCAGCAAAACAACCGGTAAGGAACAAAGGAAAGGAAACCGTTAATACCGCCAGCAAAACAACCGGTAAGGAACAAAGGAAAGGAAACCGTTAATACCGCCAGCAAAACAACCGGTAAGGAACAAAGGAAAGGAAACCGTTAATACCGCCAGCAAAACAACCGGTAAGGAACAAAGGAAAGGAAACCGTTAATACCGCCAGCAAAACAACCGGTAAGGAACAAAGGAAAGGAAACCGTTAATACCGCCAGCAAAACAACCGGTAAGGAACAAAGGAAAGGAAACCGTTAATACCGCCAGCAAAACAACCGGTAAGGAACAAAGGAAAGGAAACCGTTAATACCGCCAGCAAAACAACCGGTAAGGAACAAAGGAAAGGAAACCGTTAATACCGCCAGCAAAACAACCGGTAAGGAACAAAGGAAAGGAAACCGTTAATACCGCCAGCAAAACAACCGGTAAGGAACAAAGGAAAGGAAACCGTTAATACCGCCAGCAAAACAACCGGTAAGGAACAAAGGAAAGGAAACCGTTAATACCGCCAGCAAAACAACCGGTAAGGAACAAAGGAAAGGAAACCGTTAATACCGCCAGCAAAACAACCGGTAAGGAACAAAGGAAAGGAAACCGTTAATACCGCCAGCAAAACAACCGGTAAGGAACAAAGGAAAGGAAACCGTTAATACCGCCAGCAAAACAACCGGTAAGGAACAAAGGAAAGGAAACCGTTAATACCGCCAGCAAAACAACCGGTAAGGAACAAAGGAAAGGAAACCGTTAATACCGCCAGCAAAACAACCGGTAAGGAACAAAGGAAAGGAAACCGTTAATACCGCCAGCAAAACAACCGGTAAGGAACAAAGGAAAGGAAACCGTTAATACCGCCAGCAAAACAACCGGTAAGGAACAAAGGAAAGGAAACCGTTAATACCGCCAGCAAAACAACCGGTAAGGAACAAAGGAAAGGAAACCGTTAATACCGCCAGCAAAACAACCGGTAAGGAACAAAGGAAAGGAAACCGTTAATACCGCCAGCAAAACAACCGGTAAGGAACAAAGGAAAGGAAACCGTTAATACCGCCAGCAAAACAACCGGTAAGGAACAAAGGAAAGGAAACCGTTAATACCGCCAGCAAAACAACCGGTAAGGAACAAAGGAAAGGAAACCGTTAATACCGCCAGCAAAACAACCGGTAAGGAACAAAGGAAAGGAAACCGTTAATACCGCCAGCAAAACAACCGGTAAGGAACAAAGGAAAGGAAACCGTTAATACCGCCAGCAAAACAACCGGTAAGGAACAAAGGAAAGGAAACCGTTAATACCGCCAGCAAAACAACCGGTAAGGAACAAAGGAAAGGAAACCGTTAATACCGCCAGCAAAACAACCGGTAAGGAACAAAGGAAAGGAAACCGTTAATACCGCCAGCAAAAGATCAATTCGTAGAGTTATAAAACAAGTCGTAAAGCAATAATCGACAGTTCGCAATAACTTTAGATATGTGTCAACTCCGGGTTTCATCACCAAAGGAGATGTAAATACAGTCTCGTTTTCATAGAAAGGTATTTTTAGAACACACAACTATGTTTGTTGCGGTGAGAATTTATAACATATTACAACCCTTCCTCTAAATTCAACCTTTCTCATCCACTACATATTATAGTAATTAGTACATTTACGTACAATAAACCGATGAATGGGTAGTAAGACGTGGTGCTAAATTAAAAATATATCAAAAGTGATAGTTGGAGATCACACCAACTTGACGTATACGTGAGATTGTGTGTAGTAACCTGTATAGCTATCGGAAGGCTCTTCCTATGAAAATTGGACTGTATCTATACCCTATCGGTGATATCATTTGTACCAATTATGTACACGTTCGCCAGCCTTAAAAAAAATCAGAGCCTAACAAAGTCATCTCAGTACCAGGCATTGGCGCAATCACAAATGTATTTTGGATATTAGAAGGGACCTAAATGTATCGAGGATATTTTTATGTACTTTTTTCACTTTTAATATGTATAATTTCTGAATACCAAGTCGTAATCCAGATCTTAAAACGTACAGTAACCTATGCTTAGGATCTCTATTCTTGATAAAGCAACATCATCATATTGAAAAAATCATCATAGGTTATTAGAATACATTAAAAAGAAACCTAGAGTTTAAATAAAATCTGGAAAAACATTGTTTTATTGGTTTTACAGTAAGTTGGAAAAAAATTAATATATCTTGTTTTTTTTATTCTCAATGCTCTTTATTTATAGAATCGCTGTCCGATGATGTCTTTGTTTCCACCTGTCTTAGAAATTTGATCTATCATTGTTGATACATTTTTGGATCATATTTCTTCGGAAGCTTTTGGTCAAGTAGCCCTTGAAGTTTTCCACCATATTTTATTATAAAGTAATAATCAGAAACTTTTTATATGCTCATTGCTCGGGGGAGTACCATCTCTCTGGGATATAAAATACTCTTTTTTTGAGTTTTAACTGTTTTATTTGGGTAAAGTTTCTGTCGCATGGTAGAAACGAATGGCCACGTTCAGGAAAGTGATGGTGTAAAATGGTTGGAAGCTGAAATACAAGACAGAAACTATACAGTCAGCATATTATTGTTCTTTTCAGTGTAGTTATCACTGAACAGATACAAAGTTTTAACATCTGCACTTACAAAATGCTCAATGAAAATAGTTTCATTAGCACCTTAAGTCTGTAGATTTATCGGATTTTGGATTTTAGTTTTGTCAGTCTTAGGCGAAGGAAATTTTTAAATAAATAGCCAGTTCTGTCTATTGTGCAATATACCCCCCACTCGCAGCACAGTAAGAGGTACATTTTGTTCGTAATCGAAACAAATGACGTCCTCAGATGGGTTTTCGTATCAAGCTGATTGTGTTCTTTGAGCTCATCATAAAACTTATGAGCTTTATTCAAACATTTTTTTTCAATCAACAGAGGCCTTTTTTTCTCTTCATAAAGTTCATTGTCTATTTTTACCACCATTCAGGGTTACCATACGTTCTCTTTTCCCCGGACATGTCTTCTTTTTGAGGTGTAAAATATATGTCCAGGCGGAGTTTTTAAAAATAAAAAATTGTCTGGGCTTTTGATCAGCGATGTTTCTAAGAAGAATAAAAATAATATCAGTGATTAAATCATAATATATATAAGATAAATATGTTTCTAATTTGGTTAATTTAAAAATTACGTTATCACCGTCTGTTAGTAGTGATGTCTGTGGAATCTAGGTCTAACGGATATACGTAGTTCTGCTATCTCAAGAATTCTCATTGATGGCACTAAAAACGCTGTATTTGGATTTTGCATCCAGTTTACCCTCTTTGTAAAAGTTGGATAGTTGAACGTGTAGGTTTGTAGCCTGTCATATGTTATTGTGTGATGTTATTGAACATTGTTTCTGTTGGTTTAAGAAATAAGTCTGTACGTCATACTCAGTTTTCAATTTCACCGTAACGTGATTCAGATTTATTTAGTAAAATGCCTAAACGTAAATACAAATTTACTGACGAGCTAAATAATTTTTTTTCTCTTGTTTTAGAAGTGGACGAAATGAATTTGAGGCAGAATGTAAAGCTTGTCTTCCTGGAACATCCGTGTCAGTTTCTAACAAAGGACAATTAGACATGGAAGCGCATATGGAAACAGCGAAGCACGAAAAGAATGTTCGGGTGAAAGCAGTTCATCAAAATTAACAAGCTATTTCGTGAAACCAGGTTCAAAATGTATTGAAGTACATGCGGTTAAGGCTACCTTAGCTTTTCATTGTGTGAAGCATCAAAACAGCTACAAATTGACAGACTGCACCAGTGGTCTATTCAAAACACTTTTTCCTGAGTCAGAAACAGCTAGGGAAATCTCAAGTGCGCGTACGAAAACTTAGGCAATTATTAACTGTGTCATTTCCCCTCATGCAGTTGAGGTCGTGTGTAAAACCATGACTAATATTCCTTTTTTGTGGAGTGGCTACTGATGCAACCAACCATCTTGCCGAGAAGATATTTCCAGGGTTGATTCAATATTTTGACTGGGAAAAAGGTGGTCTTCAAACAAAACTACTAAAAATTCAAAGTAAACCAAATGAAACATCGCAAACAATCGCAGAATATGTTGATGGGACACTCATAGCAACTAACCTCGTTGAAAAGTGCATCGCATTTTCTGGTGATAATTCTAACACAATGTTTGGGGGAGTAACACGCGCCTCCATAACTAATGTTTTTTCTAAGTTGAAGATTTCAATAAAATACAAGTTAATTGGTGCGGGATGCCCATCTCATATCTTAAATAATTGTTTACAACATGGGATGGACACTTTAGACATTGATATTCAGTCTATTGTCTTGAAAATTTATAATTACTTTTCTGTGTACAGTGTGAGAACCTAATTGCTGAAAGATTTTTTCACTTTTGTGGACATTGAATATAAACATTGTAATGTCCCAACTTGTTTCGAAAAGGAAGGATGAGACTGCAGTTTTAATATTTTATTTGCATTTCATATTTAAATTCAGGAATTCTCTTTATTTTATAATAATATTTTACTTATTCGTTTGCATTTTAGAATATTTAGGCCCTTTAGGCAGTTTGGAAGTTGAACGATGAAACCAAAACTGAAAGAGCTGATCTAGCACTGAGTTTTCGTTCTTAGATAAATACACCTTTTCCTTAGTACATAGCGGTTGCATTTCGCAGTTTCTTGCTTATCCCGTAATTTTCTTTTTAGAATATTTAGGCCCTTCAGGCAGTTTGGAAGTTGAACGATGAAACCAAAACTGAAAGAGCTGATCTAGCACTGAGTTTTCGTTCTAAGATAAATACACCTTTTCCTTAGTACATAGCGGTTGCATTGTCCAGCCAATCATAAAGCCGGGATTCAAACTACTCTCATGTGATATGTCAAGATTGTCAGTCCACTCTGGCGCAATCATCGATGTCATCAGAATTTGAAAAAGACTGGAGGGAGAAACGAACTCTCGCTGTTACATGAGAAAGAGACGTGCAGTGACCAGGCTGGCGACAAGACGTGTGTTATTTGTCGTCACATATTTCATCATGATCTAGTGTACGGTGACTGGCGTCGAGACGGGTTGTTTGTACAAACTGAGATTATTAATTATTATAGTAATACATATAACAAGAATACTTTCCAACAATAAATTAGTATAAAAGTGATCAAGGCATATTTATTGTATAAGTGGTGAATTTCCTTATATGATAATCGCGTCGATAAGAGAAGCTGAGCTAGCCAGGGATATATATCAAGATTATAAGTCGTCTTTACATAGATTTCTGTAATTGTTGCCCAACTGAGGGGAATTTAAATCGTCATAGGTGAAAGAGGAGGAATTCTTCAATTGGCCACCCAGAGAAGGGGACACTATGATTTTATAATTGGCGAGACAATGCGGGGCGTTGTAGACTTTTAAATTATTGGTGCCCATCGAGGGGGTTTTCTTTACTTTATAATATTTGTTATATCACTTAAACAAGATGGCTCTCACTTTTTCCTGCAGTGGCACGACTGTTGCAAATTTTTCCAGCCCTGAAATCTTTCTTTCTCAGCCAAAACCTCCTGTTATAATTTTACATTTTTTTGAAAACAATTTCAGTGAAATATATTTGTGGCACATTCACTCCTTCATGTCTATGTTTTAAACAAACGTAGAGGTGCTGCCAAGAGAAGGAACCTCTGTAATATAAATGCAGTCAATTCTTCACACTGTTCTAACGTCGATTTCTGATAGATTAGCTTCCAAATTTGTGTCTTTAAAAACCAGGAATATGCTGTCGCAGATGTTGGAAGATGGCTATGAAGAAGAATGCAAGAAGTTGCACCAGATAATTGAAGAACTTTACACTTCATGCTTACAGTACTTGAATATGGGGATGAAACAAGATGAAGAATTGTCCGCTATTCATTGATTAAGCTTAAGTAGTAAAACACCATGGGAAGCTTTTCAACTTGCAAATCAGTACTTTATCTCTAAAGAAGTTCTTATTGATGATACAAAGTGTTTTGACGACTTCTGGCATCTTCAAAGATATGTAAAAGAAATTAAGGAAAATTCAGACTTTTGCTCTTTAACGTCTCATGAAAAATAGGCATTATATTTTAGTACAGGTAATAATGCTGCAAACCATGCTGAATTACTTAAGTTCGTTCAGTTTTGTTCCACCATTCCTACACATAATGTAAATGTCGAACAAGTATTCTTACTAATGCTAAGTCAGTAGACAAAAGAAAGAAACAGGCTGTCTTCTAACTCTACAAAGGGAATTTTAATAGTCCAATATAATAATTTTAAAAACATGTCTTGTGAACAATCTCATACTTATATTAATAGTATTCCTGATCTTTTGAAAAAAAAAATTGAACAATTGAACAATATGCTTGCTAATGTTCGTCCCTAATTTCGTCTTTCTAATAAATCATTATAGTTCTATACCGATTCGAAAAAGTGTCCTCTTTTTTGTTCCCAATAATATGGTAGCCCTGCCACCATTGTATCGCAAACAGCGTTCCAATGCTAACGAGGTTTTCCAAATGAAAAGTTAAAATGTGTCTTATAAATATTATTGTAAAATTCATAACAGATTTAAGGCTCATAGATTTCCCCCTAATTATTTTTTCTTGTTACATATCATGTTCATATTTTTGAAGATACAAGAAACGCACTTTATTAACGCTTAGTTCTGATGATAATTATTTTAAACACTTTTCTGGAATATCATTACTGTATTTTGATCTATAAGCAATGTAGAGCTGTTATTTACTTTTGAACATTAAGATTTTCCTCTCATTTCTAATGGAGGTATTGGACAAATGAGTTTATGAGCGCTGATAGCCTCTCAACACGAGCCTTTTTATTAATACCATGCAATCCAAAAAAAAATATTTCTTGCAAAACGAATTTCTTTACTATAGTTTGGCATGTAATCATTACTAATTATAGCATTCCTTTTATCCTCCAAATCTTGAGAAGAACAGGTAGGATTGCCTTCTTGATTAGATGTAGTAACCAACTTTTTTTATCTCGTTCTTTTTATTTTAAAATCTGAGCGTCGCCTATGGATAGGGAAAGAATTTAGTTGCCCAGACAGATGTGCATCTTGCACGTTTTTATATGACAATCCATATACATTTTTCAAGCATGATTTATTTTTCAGGCTCAGTAAATTTACTAGTAGGCTACGCTCTTGCTTACAAGAAGAATCAATAATTGTACGTCGTTCAGGTAAAATAATTGTAGGAGGACTTTGTTTACAATGTAATAAGTGTATATGATTCAAGTTTTTATTCAAATTATAATTTAGTTAATCAGGTGTAATTTGTTAAGTATATCATTATAAATTTATGAAATAAACGGTGCAAGGTATAATTTACACTGTATTGAATATAGATGAATTCACAACGCAATCAAAGTTTAATCAATCATATTTTCATCGTCCTATCACACTATTTTAACGGTCGAAAATAAGATATAGAAGAAAATGATCGTAACACATAATCGCGGTTATTTTCCCTGACATTTTGAATCCACTTTTTCACATTTATTTTCCTTTTCTACTGTGTTAATCATAACTTTACTAAAAATCAAGATCTGAGTGTGTATTATTAAAATATTTAAACATACTTAATAGCAAAACACAACGACAAGACGCACAGTAAGGACCCCTTAAAGGACATAACAGCAATAATGGTGTGAGAGAGCTACATGTTTCCTAACAATTGAACAGCTGATAGTGAAAACCAGACTTTAAGAAATACTTTGCGGCTGAAATAGGAACTATGTTTACATAGTTTGTATGCTACCAGATAGATAGCAGCAACGAAAACATAAATTTATCAAACACTCATTTTCATAGATTTTGGTCTTTACCTGGTTTTCATACTCAGGTTTCATTTGTACCTCATAATAAAAAATGATTTAATTATTTTAGATCTTTGTGGAGGGGGGACGGGAGGATGTAGGGCTTGCCTTGGCGAATGTATTTAATTTAATTTACATTTTCAAAGGATATTTAAAAGTTTGTTTACAAAATTTAAAAGATCATAAATACGGTTGATTTCTATCATAAACTTAAGAGTAACGGACATGTTTTATATGAAAAACAAAGAAAACATTAAAATCCACAGGTGCTACTATATATCAGCAAGTAAGAACCATATGAGTTTCTTTTTCCAAATTTGTTGACTTTAAAGAAACAAATACTTTGCATGAATATAATAATTAAAACATTAAGGTTGACTATCGACCACCACTAAACTAACAAGAATTTAAATACTTTTCATTTGAATTATTCGTAAACTATCGAATGGGTCGATAGCAGTGGCGTAACTACAAACCAAATACCCGGATGCGAACATTTACATCAGACTTTAACGTTTCCATTTGAAATCGGGCACCATGGGAGGGAGGGGGAGAGGGCTTATATAATTCTTATATCACAGTGGGTCACGGGTAGCGCGGGGGAGGGGGGCGCTTATATAATTTTTATACCACAGTGGGTCATGGGTAACGCCGTGCGGGATTGCTAGTTGAGAATAAAATATAAATTATATACAACAGCGTGTCGTTTTGTGTTGTCAGGGTAAGCAGATATTTCTAAAACTAACTCTTCTGCCCCATTCGATACTCATTTGATAAATCACACTTTTCTCTATATACCTCATATTATAGGAACTATACTTGTTTTTAATACTGGCCAGTATTCTGTTAGACATAATAGAAGGGAAGGTTGAAGGAAAGAGGAGCTTAGGAAGGAGGAGGATTCAAATATTGAATGACTTGAAGGAAAGAAGAAAATTCTGGCAGAGGACAGGGCTTATTGGCAGTCTTAAGTTCATTGACAAAAGGAATGGACCGGACACAAGACAGAATACCTAATAATAATACGAGTTTTACCAGGCGATGAGAACATATATTATACATACAGTTTAAATAAATTTTGATATCCCAGACACCAAAGGACAACAAAATTGTAAACATTTAATAATATTACATGCCCCTAAATTTTAAATGGACATGGTAGGTTTTCGAATTTTTGAGTGCCCAGATACTAGCAAACTTACTAATAATTAGAGAATAAATGTATAATTCATCTATCTTTTATCTTAATACAGTATGCTCTAGTTTCAATATGATATGCCTATTCATAAAATGGTGGATCTTTCTGCATGGGAAAATACCTTGTTTTACTCTCTCGCGGCAGTTCTAAGAGAGAAATTATTGTGATCGTAAAGAAAAAATACATTTCAAAACTTTGACCGCTGTCGTCGTTTCATGACCCCCTGAACCCGAAAAAGTTGTTCCCATTTTATTGATTGGGTTAAAACTTGGTATATAGGGTTTTCATTAGGTTCCTCAGAGTTTTTTTTTCTTCTAAATTATCAATCCAACCACAAAATTAAGGTTAATTTACTAGTGGGGTCGAAAAGAAAAGAAATTATTTTTTTATCAAAATTTTCTCTAAAGTTTGTGTTTAGAATTCGTATCCAGGCACTGTTTGGTATCAAAACAAAAGGTCGCATCTCATTTAACAATAAAAAATGACCTTGAGGGTACTCTACACTAGCAGAAATTTCAAATTTTTTGTTTCTATAACTCCACAACACTTAAAGATACGAATTATTATTATTATTACTATTATTATTAGCACCGCGTCTTACTACCCGTTCGGTTTGTACGCACTTACGCTAATGTGCAATGGTAGGGTGATTGTGAGATGAAATGTAGGACCTACAGTTTAACGTGGGATCTGAACCACGGTGGAGGCCTGGCATTCCACACATTCACAAGTTGTGATCGATGATGCGAAATAAATTCATCGCAAAATTGTAGTAATCTTAAAATAAAACAACTTTTATTTGAAATAATATTTTATCAAACGAATATTTTTCAAGCTATAGACAAATATATCGTTTTAAATAGAGCTTTGAGAAAAGGAGACTTAAAAAAAACAATAAATAATATGAATGGGTAGTAAGACGCGGTACTAAAAAAAAGTAACAATGTGTATTGTTACATGTATGCTCTTTGGTGAAAACCAATGTTTTTTCCCCCATTATGTTTCTATAAAGATGTATATTATTTAGTTTTGCATATCCTACGAATTATGTGTAAAGTTTAGACAAAGAAGAGAGAGTCTTTGGGGTTACACCTACCATTTATTTTACGTGACACAAGAGCTTTATTTCCAAACACGTAAGCAGACATGGAACAATCTATTGGTTTCTTAACCACAGTAGAGGTGACCTGGCGGTCTAGTGGGTAAGGTGTCAGATTTCTGTGCTGAGGGTCCGGGTTTCAATCTTCGGTCCCGGCACAGATTTATCTGATTTCCAAACCCTTCCTTCACCTCTGACAAGACGTGTATTAATCACAACTTGTCAATGTGTGGAATGCCAGGCCTCCACCGTGGTTCGGATCCCACGTTAAACTGTAGGTCCTCCATTTCATCTCACAATCACCCTACCATAGCACATTAGCGTAAGTGCGTACAACCTGAACGGGTAGTAAGACGTAGTGATGATGATGATGATGATGATAATGATGATAATAATAATAAAAACTAACCACAATTTTAAACGTTACCTTCCAGAGAAACGACACAATCAAAGAAACATTCCGGATCGACCGTGGTTTATCCGACCCCCAAAATTTGGGCCGGATCGTGGAGTACGAGGGCAGGAAGGACCTCAAGGTGTGGAGCCAAAATACGTGCAACATGATCAACGGTACCGACGCCAGCATCTTCCCCCCTTCCCTGACTGATTCGGACATCTACATTTTCTCTCCGGCTTGCTGCAGGTGGATATTGAAACAAACTCTATCATTCGCTAACTATTTGAATTAGGGCCGGTCTTATGACTCCTGGATAAATATTAATCTGGCCGATAAATCGTTATAACTTATCGATAAGTTAAAAATGCGTCTTATGACTGCCAGATAGATTAATACATTTTATCTGGCAGATATAAGCTATCGCATTTTTATCGGGAGGTTTAAGTACCTGATAACTTTTATCTAAAAGTTAAAATGGTTGTTGCCATAGTGACACGTTTTTAATGAGGTTTCGCCTATCAGAATCTATTTTTTAGGCTAAAATCTTGATTCGCGTGTTTAGTAAGCACAGGCCCAGGCTCTAACTATATAAAGTTAGAACATTTAATTTACACTTTTATATAAACTCACAAGCTATTTGTAAGGTTATAATTATATAAGAACAAATTATTTAAATGTGAATACAATAAATGAAATTTTGTAAATGTTTTACCAAACCATTGACCACATTCTGGCAGACACCAAAATTAGTACCTGCAAGACAACCTAGATTTTGTGCCCAAGACAACTTAGATTCTGCACCCACGTGACGCCATCTGTTTCTTCGCACTCGTTTAGCCTCCATTATCTACAAATGTTGAGCGTTGTAGTCACTCGCTAGGTTGTAGCGGTAGCAGCAAGGTTTATACGCATGCGCGCACTGGTATAAACAGTACAAACCTAGCGTTTTCTGCATACAAATATATTTATCCTACAGATAGCTATCCGGCAGATAAATTCAATTCATAATACGCGTACGATATTAAAGTATCTGATAACCTTTATCTGGTTGCTAAATTTAACCTCCCGATAACAATATTTCTCCTTTAGTAATAAGACCAGCCCTTAATGGTATTGTACACCACACAGACGTTCTTTTATTTTCTAATAGAAACATTTACTAAAAATTAGTAAGAGCTGCGAAAATAAATTATATAAATTGTTGCAGAAACACTCCCCCAAAGAGAATATGTTAAATTATATAAATTTTTACAGAAACAGAGAAAAGTGGATCATTTCAACACTGTTCCACCAAAGCGTAAGGCGATCTACAATTTACGCAAACGCTTTAAAAAAATGGATTAGTAGTGGATTGACCCAGATCAGATAGGCCATAAGCTGAACGAGGAGAACAATGTTTATGACTTACAAGCTAGTATTCAAAGTCCTAAAAAAAAAAGTCTACTCGTAGGCTTGCTCTTGAACAAGGTGTTTCAAGAACTTCAGTTCGAAGAATATTACACCTGAATAAATCCAAGCATTACATTCCACGTCTAAGACACGGACTCTTAGAAGACGATCCTGGCCATAGGTTGCAATTTTTCAAGGTAATGTTGACCAAGATACGAGATATCCTCACACGTTTTCTAAAATCACTTGGAGTAACGAAGCAAATTTGAAACTATCTGGACAAATCAACAAGCATAACTGTACTTACTAGCATGGGCGGGTTTACGCATAGGCCTAGTATCACTTGCCTACGGCGGTAGATTTCAAGGGCGGCAAATTTTGAATGACGAAAGAAAACGCACATTTTTTTCTTACCAGTGAACATAATTTTATGGCTTCTCTATGTGTGTGATTGTTGTGATTTGCTGTATCTGCGTAACAACATGACGGAGTATCGCCTTAATTCACTGACAATCGTTTTAATTTAAGGTCACTTATTGGTTAAAATGGTTGTCTAGCATCGTCGACCAGTTCGCTCAGCAGAAATCAAGGTGAAAGATATTATCGACTATTTTATTATTGTGTACATGCTAATATTTAATTTGTAGTAACATGTTCTACTGCAAACTTTTGTTAAATTAAATAATATTTGAATTTGTGTGTTGTGATAGTGTAAGAGTATTTATTTCAACTTTTTAAGTCTTTGATTGGATTCTTACTACTTTTAAAACCTCACTATGATAAATAATCAAATAACGTAAGTACTTTTTATCTGTTGTTCCACAGATAACACTTGTGTACGTATATTATATGTGTGTATCGGTGTATGAGGGGTGGTAGGGGGGAAACAGGGATTTAGAAGGTTATAAATTAGGGTAAGAAAAGTGGGTGGCAAATTATTAAGTGCCTATGGGTGGCAGAGTCGTAAATCGGCCCCGGTTTACTAATATACATCGAATCGTAACATTGTTCTTGATAGTTAAATCAATCTGATGTTTCTGTTTCGGGTGGTATATCATGCTAATGTGTCCTGGAACCTTGGTTTTTTCATGGCATAGTCAAAGCAGAACAATACCACTTGAAAGTGATGACTACCTAAGTGGTTCCAGGACTAGAGTCAGTGGCGTGAACATAAGGTGGTCTAGGTGGGAAAAATGCCAAAGGCCCAGGCCCAAAATGGGGTCCAACACAATGGCCCATCCAACAAAATAATTCGTTTGATAAGAGAGGAAAGTGTCGTTTTTAAACCGCTTTTTGTTTAGTAAATATCTCATTATTCAATCAAAGATTAACTCAATCGTCATTTATCGTGCATAATTTCATGCTTTACAAAGAAGCTCTGTACACACTTTTCTGTAAAATCAATACCAAAACCAGATATAAACAAATAATTATTATTTTTTGATAGTAAATCATTCAATTTATTTTGCATGCAGAACTTACAAAAAGAATTCCAATAATATATGCCAGTGTAATTTATTATAATCTACAGTTACACAAGTTTTTTTTGGTGGGAAGGGCTTTCTTTTCTTGCGGGATTGGAAGGGGGAGGGGGAGGCACCATGCTGGCACGGGTCCATTACTGTCTAATTAGGCTTCTGACTAGAGTTAAATTGAAACAATTTCAACTCTGTTTACTTCCAATATGATGGCTCCCCACCATACTACGCAAATGATGTCCAAAACTACGTTGACGACAAAGTTATTGGAAGGCGAGGGTCAATATAAATGCCACGCTACGAAACCTGCAATTGAGGACCTGAAAGCAGCCATTGAACAAGACTTTTTTGATTCGGATCAGAACCTGTTCAAAAACGTTTGGCTTAGTATCGCAAGGCGTATTCAGAGGTGTATCAACGCAGAGGACAAACAATTCTATAAGTTTCTATGTACTTAGGGTGACCTGGTGGTCTAGGGGTAAGGTGTCAGACTTCTGTGCTGAGAGTCCGGGGCTCAATCTTCGATCCCGGCACAGATTTATCTGATTGCCAAACCTTTTCTTCACCTCTGACAAGACGTATATTAATCACAACTTGTGAATGTGTGGAATGCCAGGCCTCCACCGTGGTTCGGATTCCACGCTAAACTGTAGGTCCTCCATTTCATCTCACAATCACCCTACCATTACACATTAGCGTAAGTGCGTACAACCCGAACGGTTAGTAAGACGTGGTGCTAATAATAATAATACTATGTTCTTAATAATGTCAAATTATTTAATAATAAAGTAGTGACTTTTGGCCTATAAGATATTATGTTAGTGACAATATTCAAAGATAAAGGTTAAATAAAAGAAAAGGAATATTTTTTCTCCGTCTCTCTTGAAGTACTAGTTGTAGGTAATGTATTTCCCTCTTTAGTTTACTTGATTCTATTCACTTCTCCCTATTCACACCCTTTTTTTTTCCGTTAAACTATTTTGAAGTAGGGTTCATTAGTATTTCCCGTCTGTTAACAGAATCTAATCTAATTGAAATTCATACTAATTGGATGCATCAAAGTAAATTTTTTCTTAAAAAGTTTAGTTGTATATCAGTCATGTCAAACTCGTGGCCATGATTATGTGCGTCACGTGTACCTAATGATCAACCAAAATACAATGTGATTCGATTATCCTTTTTATCAAAGTTGTAGAAATATACCATTAGATAATTTTATACCTTATCACATTTAATTGCATCAAATTTGAAAACATTTCTCAGAGGGTCTATTTTTTTTAAAAAAAGAATGCTTGGTAGGAACTTTATATTTATGTGGAAAAAATAAAAGGGTGAATACTATTGTTTAAAATCTTAATTTTATTTTTTGTATTAAAAAGTACTAATTTAGAGGTTTATTTTAATTAAAATGTTGCATTTTTTTAAAAGTGGCTCTTATCAGCGTTTTAAATTTTCAATGTGATTCCTTTAGTTCAAATGAGTTTGACATGCCTGTTTTACAACAACAAAAGTAGCACCAAGAGGGTTTAGCCAAGTATTTGGTTAATAGTCTCTGTGGTATTAGACCACTCACGCGGTAAGGCTTGACTTGTGTTTGAATTAATTAAAGTAAACATCGTTTCGTGAGTAAGAGCTATAAGCCAAACGCGTTATCATTTTCAGGTCCCTGTCCTTTGAATTCGAGAAGAAGATGTTGTACAAGGACGTGTCGGTGAGGAAATACATCAGTAGCCCCCGGAACTTAGAAGATCCCAACGTGGACGAGTCCAACAAGTGTTTCTGCGTGGGAAGAGGCAAGAATAGAGTGTGTCACAAGAGGGGAATCCTAGACTTGTACGATTGCACAGGTGAGACCAAGGCCTAAGAGTGAAACTCTCAAGATCAGTGCTACCATGGTACAGAGTCTGAGCTTTGGAGGAGACAAAGGGCCAGTTTCATAGTCAAATTTAGTACGCCTCAAGTGCGGCACTATACTAAATACAAGACGTCACCTACCTGAAATTGAATGGAATGGGCCAGTTTCATATGCGAAGCTGGCCCATTCCATTCTGGTCTAGGTAGGTGTCGTCCTGTATTTAGTATCGACTCGCACTTGAGGCGTATTAAATTTGACTATGAAACTGGCCCAAAGATTGCATCCAAGACTGAGTCTTCGACTCTATAACCTAAGTCACAATTAAAACGTTCGATGAAAATTGAGTGCACGCTTGCAGGAATGTATTTGGGACCTTAATTCTTTGCAACAAAAACTAGAAACAGCTGATTACTGACATATTATTATATTTGATAATGTATAAACAAATCTTTAAGAATAATATCACAAAGGATATTTTCAAATTACTGTGATCTGTCTTGAAACAAATCAAAACATAACAAAGATTACTCACGTGCTTCCTATCTAACGAGTTTTTTTTCCTTTCAAATAATTTCCCAACTGTGGCTTTAGCTATCTGCTCTATCTGCTATGTATCTAAGATAGCCCTTTTTAGGCGCATGCAAAATGATTCCGTCGATTTATTTTTAAAGTTGATTGTGTCCCCCAAGTTGGTATTGTCGCGAATAAAAAGGAAAGCTGAAGTTATTTGTCACGCTGAACAGACAACGCCAGTGAGGCTGAAATATTGTGATTAATAAATAACTCGCTATACGTGATTAAGTTTATGCTCTGCTATTTTTTTTTGGTTGAATTTGATGCACAATATGACCCCACTCATCCATGTTTAGTTCTTCATTTGTTTAACTTTGCCCCGTATAATTTCTCTTGGACCCTATTTCTAATAAAGTAGATTTGTCATTCTGCACCCACGTATAGCCTGAATAGGCAAAAGAACAAGAGGAACGTTTGTAATTGTTTTATAGCTTCCTTCCTACCAGAATACTATTATTATAAATAAACTGAATATTTTTACAATGCGTATTATATTTGTAAATATTCCAATGCCACAATTTATTTTATTTGCTGCTTTAACTCTGATAGGTTTGCAAATAAACACGATTTGTTTATTAATAAAAATGTTGTTGATATTTTCAGAACAGCCAAACATTGTGTCATACCCTCATTTTTACATGGCATCGCCCGAGTACCAAACATATGCTACGGGTTTGAATCCTAGCAAAGAGAAACACGAAGCTTTCCTCGAGATTGAACCAGTGAGTTAATTGGCTTTTCCTACCATTATATTGTATTCATTCTTGTTGAAAAGCACACAAAAACAATATAAAAATATCAACTTTGGAATTATGATTACATAAAGAGAATCAAACAGCAAATTTTGTTGTTTTGCCCACACCGATGAACACACGTGACAAAGGTGCGGGTTTAACCTTGTTTTTGCCATTGGTGGTTATTTCAGGATTCATAAGCACTGCTGGGATTACTGATATGTGTTTCTACTCTCACCTCCAACGTAAATGTGGGTACATTTCCTTTCAATTATATCTTCCTCATAGCTTCCCCACTATTTTAAATATCTGGACATCCAGAACGGGTGGTAAGACGTGAAGCACTTAAACAAAATGGAGCTGGATGAAATGCGCCGCCAACTTGACGGTAAGTTTCTACAGACTTTGGTATTTCTTACGGCAATGGCAGCTTTGAAACTTCAAAACCACTAAAACCATATTTAACTTTTTAGAATTTGCTGTTGGAAAACTCTTAAAAATAACTAGGGGTGTGACCCACTTCTGAGGCCACGTGGTCTAACGCGCTACTCTTGCAGTAGACTAGCCTGACGATGGCGGGGAGATAGAGGTTCAAACATCGGTCGGGTGTACTGAGGTTGGTTCTTACAGTATGGTTTTCCATTCTCCCTCCACGCAAACATGGGTACACTTCCTATAACTGAGATTTTTGCTAAAATTGCTTTAAACTCTCTACACGCAAATGCGGGTTCACTTCCTATAAATATAATCTTCCTAATCCCTAAAACCATTAGGTGTACTGAGGGTGGTTATCCTAAATGGTTTCCCACGCTCCCTCCACGCAAATGCGGGTTCACTTCCTACTAAATTCAATCTTCCCAATTTCTAACCTATTAGCGTAATTAGTACATAAGCGTATAACCCGAACAGTTAGTAAGACGTGGTGCTAAATAATAATTAGATAGCATTTTACTATATGATTAATGTTATTTTATTGGTATTAATTATATATATATATAAACTGATAGCTACAGATCACATTACTTGACGTATGAATATGTGAAAGTAGATACAGTAACTTAAAGATGAAAACTGTAAGATCAGTTCTAAAGAATCTGGACACTGTATCCTTTATCATCTCTCAGGGAACTGCATGTCGAATGGAGAAAAGCTTTATCTTGACTCTCTTTCTCTCGGTCAACTGTTGCCAAATCTACTCATTTTAATTTATGTCAGAAGTTGATATGCTGGTGAAAGAAGGAGCTATTGGCAACATCGACGAAACAGCGTTACAAAACTTGTGTTGTATTTGAGGGAAGAGTATTCAAACGTAAACAAGATAATGACAACCCTGTTACACATTAATTTTAACCATGCAGTTACCTCAGAGATGATATCGACTGTATACGCCATAACACTTAATTATGTTGCAGAGGAGCGGTCTGCTCCTCCATGGAGTTAACAGGCTTCAGTTCAATATGTTCCTGGTAAAGATAACCGAGGTGGCCTTGCTGGAGAACGTGCGTGAAGGTCTCTTCCCATTCTTCTGGATGGAAGAGGTAAGAAAACACACATTTCTGTCATCTGGATAGACGAAGTAGTAAAAAACACCTTTTTGTCATCTGGATAGACGAAGTATAAAATACAACTCTTTTTGGTCATCTGGATAGAAGAGGTAGGAAAAACATCTTTCTGTCATCTGGCTTGACGAAGTAGAAAAGACAACTCTTTTTGGTCATCTGGATAGAAGAGGTAGTAAAAAACACCTTTTTGTCATCTGGATAGACGAAGTATAAAATACAACTCTTTTTGGTCATCTGGATAGAAGAGGTAGGAAAAACATCTTTCTGTCATCTGGCTTGACGAAGTAGAAAAGACAACTCTTTTTGGTCATCTGGATAGAAGAGGTAGTAAAAAACACCTTTCTGTCATCTGGATTGACAACGTAAAAAATACAACTCTTTTTGGTCATCTGGATAGAAGAGGTAGGAAAAACACCTTTCTGTCATCTGGATTGACAACGTAAAAAATACAACTTTTCTGTCATCTGGTTGGACAAAGTAGGACAACTCTTTCCGATCATCTGGATGGACGTGGTAGGAAAGAGAATTATTTCGGTCATCTGGATAGACAAGTTATGAACACTCTTATCGTTCATAGGGAGTTCATGGCTACAGATTCAGAGGTCCTGGGTTCAATGCCAGGTGCTTCCAGGTTTTCTGTGAAGCAATGGGTCTGTAATGGGGTCAACTCAGCCTCATGAGGACCAATGAGGGGCTACTTTAATTTTAAAATGTAGCGATTTTGGTCTATAGAACTGATTAATAGCTGGAGGGTTCGTTGTGCCGACTACATGACACCCTATATATACAAAAGTTGGCATTATCTTCGCCAACAAAAGGTGTCAACTTAGTCGGTATCACTCGATAATAGGGTTACGCCATGGGGTGTTTTTTTTAAAGAATCATAAAAATATAGTGTTTTGATATTTTAAAGTTGAATGATAATCAATATAGATTATCTCATTTTATTTGATTTTTAATAATAATTCTCTCATTCTTCATTACAACTTGAAATAAATTTAAAATCAACGTTTCAATGTTTTGACCTCATTATGTGCTTAGGAAATCGATGACTACGACGGGTACAAGGAAGCCATGGAGAAAGATTAGACGCATCCGGTGGTCATCGCGATGCAACAGCTGGTTCTTAGCGTCTTCATCAACAGCAACTTCAGCGTCGGCAACCCGGATATGAAAATACCGAAAAAAACAACCATCAAAACAATATGATTGATTGATTTAAGAGTTTTTATGTTAACTATTTGTTATGTTGTCTGTCCGCCTTAAAAATAATCTCATATTAAATATGTTTCGTTTAGAATTTGTGGTCTTTCAGGTAGCACAATTTTTACATTAAAAAAATACTATCCGAATAGTATAATTTGGTGACCTGGTGGTCTAGGGGTAGAGTGTCAAGACTTCTGTGCTGGGGGTCCGGGGTTCAATCCTCGGTCCCGGCACAGATTTATCTGATTGCCAAACCCTTCCTTCACCTCTGACAAGACGTTTATTAATCACAACTTGTGAATGTGTGGAATACCAGGCCTCCACCGTGGTTCGGATCCCACGTTAAACTGTAGGTCCTCCATTTCATTTCACATTCACCCTACCATTACACATTAGCGTACGTATAAGCCGAATGGGTGGTATGACGTGGTGATAGTAATATTAATAATAATAATAATAATAATAATATAATTTCACAACATTCTTGTATCTTTCGATTTAACTTTAATTAAAATTAATGCTTCATATCAAAGTGTTTGATTTTGGTTGATTTAGGAAGATATCACTCTTTCTTACCCTCCACCCCTCCCCTACCCTCGGGGATATTGGTTCCTGGCGCTCCAAATTATAAATATATCCCGACTTACTCAACATTCAGGTTTTGAATTATTATTCTTAGTTTGAAGTTCCGGTGCGATAGCTATAAAATTAAAGTTCATTTTAAAACATTTAATTTTTATTTCCCGTCAACCTCTCAGAGAGAAAAGATATTGTGGCTGCAAAAAAAATTAAAAAAATTGAAATCGATATTTTGATCAATGTCGAAGTTTCATGACCCCTTGTAACTCAAAAAGTGGTTTTCACGATGCCATCTCTCTGTATCTCGGCTTTGAACCGAAACTATTTTACCGATTGGGCTAAAACTTGTTAGCTTGATTTTTTCTTAAAGTTCCCTAGAGGAATGTTCCATATCCAATCCTAAAATTAAGGTTAGTTTACGGAAGGTAAAAAAAAATATTTTTTTTATCGAAACCCACTTCAAATATTTGGAAATAATTTTGTATATAGGCACTGTTAAACATTACAAACAAATGGGCAATTCTTATTTCCCCATGAAAATGAATTTTAGGGTACTTTACACTAGTAAAATTTCCATGTGTAACCACACGACCTGAATTGGAAAGCGAGTTTGTGTAATATTGTATGTTATGAATTGCGAATGACAAAACGGGCGTTGCGGGTTGTTTTGATTATTCTATAAATAAACTAGAAGAGCTGACAACAAAAGTGTTATCATTCCTTGGTCAGAAACTAGGCCGGGTGGCAGGATAAAATGTAAGGGAACCAACCATCGTGGCTGACTAATCAACACCGAAGTCTAGGGTCACTTTGTTCGATTTAGGACTACAAGGAATAAGACGCCGGTTCATCAGTACTTATCTTGAGGACTGCCACCCGAGACTAGGGTGCCAGGGTCGGGAATCGTGTAGGGATCACCTAGGAGTCAAGACAGGCCATGGGGAATTCTTAGCAATACCTCATTTTTTCACAAGCTTCCGAGTATTCTCTAAGTTCTTTCATTCTAATATCTCTCCCAGCATCATATTTGTAATAGACATAGTAGTACTAATAATTCTAATTAAAACCCAAGTTTAACATCAATCACGATCACACACAAATATACCCCATCACCTCCCTCTGATCCTCGGCCATATCGCATCCTGACAGATCCCAGGTCCACGTAAATAGACGGTAAAAAGAGGGTGGTGACACAAGTTTAATATCTCCGCTAGTCTTTCAGATACAAAATAACTTATCATTGTAAAGCTATAGTACTATTCAAAATTAAAATCTTTTATTAGAAATATATTTTGTATAAAGTCAATAGTTTCTAGGCTTTAAGCAAAAAAACAAACTTTTTATGAAGCTCTTAGTAATATGAAATTGATTGAGTGTACTTTATGGTTGTGAAACGTGGTCTCTTACCTTATATGACGAAACAATTGTTTGGGTTTTCAAAAACAAGGTGCGTAGGATTATATTTAGTACGAAAAGGGATTAGGCTACTGGGGAGTGGACGAGGTTAAATAATGATGAGTTATATAACCTGAACTCATCGCAAGAAATTGTTAGGATAATCAAGTGTCTCTTTATTGCGGTGGGGAGGACATGCAGCGCAAATAGGATGATCTAGTTCTAGAACAGTGTTCAGGGTATTGACTGGAAAGCCCAATGGTAAGAGAATATTGGGAATACCTAGACGCAGATGGAAGAATAAAATTAGAATAGACCTGAAAGGGATAGGGTGTAATGAGATGGACTGGATAGAACTAGCTCAAGATGGGCATATTATGTAATTAAGTGGACTGGATAGAACTAGCTCAAGATGGACATAGGGTGTAATGAAGTGGACTGGATAGAACTAGCTCAAGATGGGCATAGGATATAATGAGGTGGACTGAATAGAACTAGCTCAAGATGGGCATAGGATGTAATGAGGTGGACTGGATAGAACTAGCTCAAGATGGGCATAGGATGTAATGAGGTGGACTGGATAGAGCTAGCTCAAGATAGGCACAGTATGTAATGAGGTGAACTGGATAGAACAAGCTCAAGATGGGCATATTATGTAATGAGATGGACTGGATAGAACTAGCTCAAGATGGGCATATTATGTAATGAGGTGGACTGGATGTAACAGGTTCAATATAGGAATAGGGTTTAATGAGGTGGACTGGATAGAACTCAAGTCAAGATACTGATATGGTTTAATGAAGGGGAATGGATATAACTAGTTCTAGATAGTGATACGTGACCTATTTTTGAAAGTGCGAGATTAAATTTCGAGCTATTAATGCCAGAGTAAATAAGTAATTGTAGTTAAAACGGTATGATATATAAAATTGTAGGCTACAAGAGTGAGAATTCAATTGTATCTTGTTTTACTTTTAGATTATTTTTTATATAAACTGTTAATATCTAAATAAAGTATAAATACCACTTCTTTTGTTTTGCCTTACAGCTATGAAAAGTTATCAGACAAAATTATTTCAAGATGGGCATATTATGTAATGAGATGGACTGGATAGAACTAGCTCAAGATGGGCATATTATGTAATGAGGTGGACTGGATGTAACAGGTTCAATATAGGAATAGGGTTTAATGAGGTGGACTGGATAGAACTCAAGTCAAGATACTGATATGGTTTAATGAAGGGGAATGGATATAACTAGTTCTAGATAGTGATACGTGACCTATTTTTGAAAGTGCGAGATTAAATTTCGAGCTATTAATGCCAGAGTAAATAAGTAATTGTAGTTAAAACGGTATGATATATAAAATTGTAGGCTACAAGAGTGAGAATTCAATTGTATCTTGTTTTACTTTTAGATTATTTTTTATATAAACTGTTAATATCTAAATAAAGTATAAATACCACTTCTTTTGTTTTGCCTTACAGCTATGAAAAGTTATCAGACAAAATTATATATGTTCTTACACCAAACCATATGATCTGCAAAAACGTATGTTTAGCAGCTGTCACTTTTGAATGTCAAAACTTTGATCTGTACAAGAAACAAATATTACAGTTTTATTTATTTTTAGTTTTTATTTATTGTTGACCTTGACATGTTGATGATATGTCTAGTATTAATTATTAATTCTTATAAATAGTCAATATTTATCAGTCACAAATAAATAGACATCAAATAATGTTAAATTGCTAGGGTTAGGTAATTTATTGTAGCCTACCCCTTGAATAAGGATAGGATTAGAAAATAGCCTACCAACAACAGAGTAGGGAGTGCCAAAACTTGTACTTTTAAGAGATTTTTTTAAAGATAGAATATCGAATAATGAATAGTTTTACATTGTCATTCTTCTCACAAGGACACATAAAATCATAACTTACAAATATTAAAGTTTGAAACTTTCTTTTAATCTACACAATTAAAAAAAAGAGTGGAAAATATTGACTAACATGTGTTTTTACCTTTGCTCCATCATAGTTTTTGTTTGGTTGATTTATTTATGCATGAAAAGTCAGCTTTATTTATATGTAGGCTATAAAGACGTTATTGTTTTTTAGTATAAACTATCGTAAACTATCAAAACCTAACCTTTCAAGAACCAACAGGGGGAAAACAATATAAATTGACCTAAACATTTGCACTAACTTTCGTGATACATTCTGTAGATGAACTGAAGAACACAATCTCTTGTAAAATCATCAAGAGCTTCTACAGATACTCCAGGCGCCTATTGTTTCTTTCTGATCTTGCCAGGAGCTTCAGATTGATACATTTTCTTGTTATAGTAACTGCACTTCACAGGAGTTTTTTTAAATACTATAAAAATCTTAATACTTCAGATTTAGCCTAGTGGTCAACACAACGCAATCTTGGGGTAAAAAGGTATATTTTATAGTATTGATATAAAGACTTGAATTTTGTAATAATGTATATTTATCACTAAGAAAAACTCGCTATTTTTTTTTATCACACGCTTCAATATTATATTGTGAAAATAATTACAGTCTTAAAAGATAAATAAAAAGAGTATATTTTCTAAGGATATCACGCTCACACACTGAACTAATATTCACAAAAGAACACACGGATTACTAGGTAGCCAAATTAATATTAAAAAAAGACACTATATTATTAAAATTTGTAATAAAATTACTAACAGTAGCTTAGATACTCCTAAATACTTAAAGAATAAAGTGTTTTGCTCGCTTCAACTTGTGGACAAACGCATATGGGTTTTATTAATTGTATTTGATATAATTGATTGTTTTGTCTTTTTAAAATTGTTAAATTTTTGTTATAAGAATAACCGTTGGTTGTTTGTCTTCTTTTGAAAGTAGCGTTTGCTGTTTAGTAACAATTAATTATCAAAAGCA
Organism: Timema bartmani; assembly: GCA_902151455.1. Taxonomy (NCBI): domain Eukaryota; kingdom Metazoa; phylum Arthropoda; class Insecta; order Phasmatodea; family Timematidae; genus Timema; species Timema bartmani. The sequence goes on along the minus strand of CABFWB010000630.1, from coordinate 49,031 downwards.
AGTGCTCATAAAAAGCGACCTTACTTTCAAAAACAAATATGACGCAATGAAATGACACAGATGGTTTATGACGTAGGCGAAGCTGTTGGCGAGTGAATGGCGACTGGTATTAATACTCGTGTTTACAAAATTTAAACTTTATATTATTTCACAAACATTTTGAATGTCATTTTCTATTTATTATCACAAAACATTTATTTATGTTAAAGATATAAGAGGTTAGTTATACAAATATAAATAACTGAATATAATACCATTAACTGTATAATCTCACGCTTTATTTAACTTGTAGCTGCAATAAAAGTTAAAAGAAAGAAATAGAATGGATTTATTAGACTATTTTTTCTTTAATTTGATTATGGAACATACACCTATACTGTAATCCTTAGGGAAGTATTGCTAAAAGTGTTTGTTAATATTTTTTTATTGATAATATTAATACTTGGAAAATAATAATTGCATTACTGAGAGCTGCTGCTAGCCTCTGCCAGCTGTCAGGCAGCACCAAAGAAGACATAAATAGTAGGCCTTATTTATGATGAAGATTATATTCTGTTGAATACATTTAATAAGAAAGTTTATGAAAATTGTTGCGGTCTTAAATGTAAAGTAAAAACTTTTTCGTGGATGATCCTATATATAAGACCTCAAAATTTTCCCAAACTTTTTTATAACATGTATTTAACAGAATATCATATTTATCATAAATAATACCTGAATATGGTGTAACATTAATAATAGCCGTGAAATGCGAGTATGTCGTCAAAGAAGACTATCAAATAAAGATAAGGGAATAAAAAAAAGACGATATAATTTTGGCATACATATTTATGATAAAATATTTGTTAAGTTAAAAAATGGATGTACGGGACTATTAAAATTTATTGAAATAATTTGTTAGCGTTAAAAACAAATCTAAGTTCGTTTAACGATTTTTTAAAACAAAGGCATTCAGCTCTGGTATCTTTAAAACCACTTACGATTTTTTTTAAAAAATACTAAGTTTTCAATAATAAAAGTGGATAAACTATGAAAGTAGATTATTAAATTATTACAAATTCTAAGTAACTGGCGTGTAGGAATCAATTACAACCAAATTCAAGTTTTTAATAATTAAAAAAGTTAGTAACTAAAATAGTCTTCTAGTTTTGATCGTAAAATATGATATTTTGTTTCACTTAGTTGCCGAGCAACGAATAAAAATATTCTAGATAGATATTAATATTTTACTTTATAGTTAATGTTTATTATTTTATCACAATTATTACGCTAAATAAACAAATAAGTTGAGGTGACATTTTAAACCATTGTCTATGAAAGACATGATTTTATTAAAATGTAAATTTTCAACCATTTTTCTTAAGAACCAACAAACAAATGTAACTAAGTCAAATACTTGAACAAATACTGTCTTGTCAGAGGTAATTAAAACTATAATCATCTCATTGTCTTATCAAAGTTTTTTTAGAAAAGATTCTGTTTGTGGATGGATCATACTAAAGAAGTGATTTTTTTAACAATATTAATCTTTAACATGTTTTCCAACCTCTTAGGAGAGATTTGTAAGATACCACAATACAGCTGTAATTATGGCTTAAAAAGTTTTACTTAAAACGTATCTTTGTTCGTGTCACATAGTGATACATTGATGTTTAGGATAGTGGTTTCTAGTTTTACACTATCCCTCTATGCTGTGTATACCTAGTGAGGTATTTAATTTGCGTCATCGAAATATTCCGAAAACAAAGCATTTTTGAAAAAAATTGTTTGGTACAAAATATTGTTATTTTTAAGGGAGAAAAAGAATAGCATCAGCTATTTTTGATTTTAATGGACGTCTTTAAGGTTATTTTAAGGTCAACTTTTTTTTGATGAAAACTTTTTAATATTTTAACAAAATTTTATTTTACACAAAAAAACAAACTACCTTTGCCTGAAACATTTTTTTTAATGATATTAACTTTTCAAGATATTTTAACTTTTATTTTCTATAGTAATTTTTATGCAAGTGCGTTTTATTGCATTACATTTTGCACATTTATTTAAGTAATTTTATAAATAATATTGCATTTAACTTAATACAAAAATAACTTAATGTAATACATTTCTTGAATAAAAAAGTGACCCACTTCGGTGGCCGCATGTTCTAAACGGTGCACACGAATTGCGGGGCAACTAATACGGGGCACACGAATTGTGGAACAACTCATTAGAGGTTGGTAATATCCATACACGAACTGCGGGGTAAAACTTAATTCTTAAGGTTGGGTGCTGGTGAGCGCGAATTTAGTGCGCTAATTTTGCAGTTTTTATAGCATAAACATTTTTTGAACAAAATAAATCAAATTTTTCTTCTATAGAAACATATAGTTTAGTTTTCTGCACGTGCTAATTGCAACAGTTTTGGAATATCTGGCATGAGCATGGTGGCATTTGGTGACAAACTTTTTAAATTAAGAGAAAAAGTTGTCATTAAATTCCAGGACACCCTTGACAGATATTAAAGAACTGTTGAGATTAGCATGTGCGGAAAACTAAACTAAACTAAACTCCATGTTTCTATAGAAGAAATATTTGATTTATTTTGGCCAAAAATGTTTATGTTGTAAAAACTTCAAAAATACTTCCCTAAACTCACGCTCACTAGCACCCCATCTTAATGAGTTTGTTCAAAGTGGAAAATGGAGGTTGGGTTAGTTTAGGTTAGGGGTTAGGAGTTGAATGGGATTACAGTTGTTCCGAAATTCATGTGCACCAGCATACAGGTAAGCTTTATCCCACAATTCGAGTGCACACGTTCTAAAGCGCTATTATCGTAGTAGACTAGACTGCAGCTTATGGGGAAATCGAGGTTCGAATCTCAGTTGGGTGTGCTGAGGATTATTTTTCCATACGGGCTTACCACTCTCCACGCAAATGCGGGTGCACTTCCTCTTAATATAATCTTACTCATCCTTAAAGCCATTAGCGTAATTAGTACATAAGTGTATAACCCGAATTGGTAGTAGGACTCGGTGCATAAAAAAGTGCTATAAAAATGTTAAAATATATTCAAAAATTTATGTCAAATAAAAAAAGTTTCAGGCAAAAGTTTTTTAGAGTAAAATACCATTACAAAATTATAGGTATACATTTAAAAACAAAGTTGACCCTGAAATAACCTTTAAGACGCTAATCCCCCCCCCCATCAAACTAATGCTCTTCTTTTTCCCCCTCGAAAAAAAAATTGTACCAGGAAATTGTTTATAAAACGCTTCATTTTCGGGTTATTCTGATGTCTCCACTTAAATGTCTCACCTGGTATAGTTTTACCTTCCCCGTAATTATTTTCTCCTGAAAGTAAGAACATATTTTATGGTTGCATATTTAAATCCAAATGTATGGTTGATAAGGATTTGTCCTAATTAATTCTTGGACAAATACAACAGCTAAATCTCATTATATTAATTTACCGTTTCATTGAAGGGAAAAATCTAGTTTTAAAACGTAATGAAAATCGAATCCAATCTCCTTAAACTAGTAGGAAAATGTTTTTCTTATTGTACTAATGGAAATTTTGTGTGCACAAACTACTAGTATTACTAGGTATAAGAAGTAAATAATTAAAAATGTAAACTACTCTTCAAATATGTTTATTAATTCACTTTTTACTTAAAATAGAAAAAAAAAGTAAAATTTAATTTTAGACTAATTCTAAAACAGTCATTGAGTCCAGAGATATATTAAGGCTAGCTTAAGGGCGCCACATGGTATAGCACTGAGAAGCGGGGGGATCGGGGTTCGAATCCCAGCCGGTTGTTCCGAGATGGTTTTTATCATCAATTGCTGTCCCACTCTCTCTCCACGAAAATTTGGTACAATTACTCCAAAATCCTACCCTTCCCCATCCCTATTTCGATCCAAAACGTAATAAAAACTGCATAATTTAATCATGTTCACTTTTCGAAATAATATTTTTAAGCCTGCAGGAATGAAAGTACTAGGCCTACTTGTAAAAAATGATATTACCTTTATCAGTTCCCAGAGCTGCCCTATTTAGTTAAGTGGGGTCAAAGTATTTAACTTAATGCTTAAAAAAGATTTAATATTTAAAGCTATCTGCCCAATTCGGGGGTCGAATGGTGTACTATAAGTTGTCACTCAAAATACTGATGATGGGGAGGTCGGGTTTCGAATACTGGTCGGGTGTATAAAAGATGTTTACTTCCTAAATGGTTTTACCCTTCTCCACGCAAATGTGGGTACACTTCCTCTAAATTTATCCTCTCATCCCTAACATATTAGCGTAGCTAGTTAATTAATGATTATAACCCAAAAGAGGTGGTTCTAAGAAAAGAAAAACCGAAAAACTAGCTTTTGAAGAAAGTTTCACTATCGCCACTCTCCAATAACTTAATAAGGTTCTATCAAATTTTGTAATTTCTAAACACAGCACCTGGGAATTTGATCATTCAGAACATGCTTCAGTAACCGCATTGTCTAAGGCGCTACTCTGGCAATGGACTAGACATTTGAAGACCGGTAGATTGGGGTTTGATCCTGGTTGGGTGTGCTGAAGGTGGTTTTCCTAAATGGTTTTCCACTCTCCTTCAACACAAATTTGGCGACACTTCCTCTAAATTCAACCTTCCTAATTCTTAACACGTTAGTTTAATTAGTACATAGGCGTCTAGCCCGGTGTTGAAAAAACTAATTCAGAAGAAATCTTTGCAAATTAAGTAGTATTTATCAACAAATTTATTATTATAAAATGGATTTTAAGCCCACCTCAATTAAATACTATCCAAGTGTCTAAACTGTTTAAAATTATATATATTCAAATTAATTAAAGTATATGTTATGAGGTAGGCTAATAAATCATAAATAGTATGCATACATAATTTTTCTGAACAAATATTTAAAAAATTATAATATATAATATTTTAAGTTCAAAAATGTAATTTTTTTACATGCTTGAGGCTTATTTTATTGTTTAAACATGACTACGTTTGGGCGGGAGGGCTATATAATCTTTGGGGCAGCCCTGGTGATTCTTTCTTCTGCTCGTACGGACAAGATAACATGCAAACGTGCAACAATAAGAAATATACACTTGACATGGTAAATAATAAATTCCATTCATTGGATTACATCTTTTGTAAATACACCCCACAAACTATTCAGCAACATGAAAAGCGAACCTTCTATTTGAAGACGTTGACTTTTAATGTGCAGGATGGCATTGTATTGTTTATTAAAGTTCACATCCAACAAAATATAGGTACAATCTTTTTTTTTAGCTATAAAACAACAGTGAGACTTAAAATAGCCCTATCTAACTTTGTCACTCGAATGGGGGGAACACTTGTTTATAGTTTTAAAAAAACAGTCGCTCAAGTACATACAAAAACCATATAACAATTAAAAATATGCCGAAACAAAAGAACAACAGAGTAGCTTGCTTTAAAAAAAACATATTTAACAAACAGGGGTAAAGAGTTTACCAGCTCTAGTTTACCCTGATGTTGGTAACACCTCCTATCCCACTACGTAAATAGATACACTTCGTCTAATCTACAATGCAACAAGGAATTGAGCCAGCTCATTCTAACCCTTATTGAATTATTTCAAATATCTTTACATTTGTGCATTCAATCAATTATTTTACTTTTGTTTAAAATTATGTTTTTACCAATACCAAATGATTAAGGAGGCACAAGACATATTCCAATAAAAGAAGAGACCTATAAAGGAAATAGCAAGAAAAAGATTAAATACATTTTGAAAAATATTTTACATGCTGGCATCATACTTCTGAGAATTACTACATGTGGTCACACTATGGATCGCTCATGAACAAAATACTAATACCTATATTACTACTACAACTACTACTACCTAAAATTATAAAAATTACACCCGCTTCGTTGCAGGATGATCTAAATCTAAGGTGTTACTCAAAATAGACTAGACTGCCGATGACGGGGAGATCGAGGTTCGAATCTCATTCGGGTATGGTGAAGGTGGTTTTACCTAAATAATTTTCCATTCTCTTCACGCAAATTCAGGTACAGCTACTCTAAATATAACCTTACTCATCCCTAAAACAATTAGCGTAATTAGTAGGCCTACATGATCGTATAACCCGAATGGTTAGAAATATACGGTGCTAAAAACCTATAAAATTTTAAACATTTGGTAAATAAACGTCAACAATTTAGCAAAATAAATCAAAAACAAATTTACCTACTTCGGTGGCCGTGTGGTATAACGCGCTACTATCGTGTTGGACTAAACAGCCGTCAGGGTTTGATCCCTTAATGGTTTTTTACTCTCCCTCCACACAAATGAAGGTGCATTTCCTCTGAACCTTCCTAATCCCAAACCCATTAGTGTGATTAGTACATAGGTGTATAACCCAAATGGGTAGTAAGATGCGGTGCTAAAAAAGTATTAACGAACAGTTGAATGTGTAGAAAATTTGAACTAAAATATTGCCATAAAATTTTTATCTTATTTTAAAGCACATTCCTTCACTAGACCACAACAAGAAAAAATATAGAGTATTTGAAATTGTTAAATGATTAAAGCCTATAAAAATTATTAATTTAAAAAAACATAAAAAAACACTCACAAATAAAAGTTTAGTTCTGGATCAATTCCTATTCATTCCTGCAGGACAAATATTTAAAAATAAAAATCTATAATACTTAATATTCTATTTGAGGACACTGAGATCACAATTATTGCACTGATGTCTGCATACATTAGAATTGGTTGCGCCATTGTATTTCCCGCACGAACACAAGACCCCACGTCACAAGGAAGTTTCCATTTCAAGTGATACCACACGTCACAAGGAAGTTTCCATTTCAAGTGATCCGTTTGAACTTCGAACATACCAGGCGTCAACAGCCATAGTAGTACCAACAGATAATGAAAATATTCCTATTTTTTTCCTTCTTCTTCTTTCTTCAATGGCACTGAAGATATTTTATTCAATAAGCCAGGAACACTTGCATTCGATTCACTCCCGATGCTACTTTCTTGATTTTTCTAAGCGTTCAATCCAGGTCTGACCCGCATAGCTTAGCTCTAACTCAACACAATTTTATAGATAACAGGGAAGACATATATTTTGTTTATCCCTTTTACAAACATATTTATATTTAGAAAGAAACTAAACAGCCTCCTATACAAACTAACGTTTTCTGAGTGTAATACATTAACTAAAGAAAGGTCTGTAATATAATTAAGAATGTAATTTACCCGTGCCAACTGATATACAGTGCAAGTTATAAATATATGTTCTAATGTTTCAGTAACTTGCGAAAATATTGTTTATTTCTTGTTAGAATTTTAGATAATTTTTATGTTAATCTTTTAATATCTTATTGAAACTGATAATTTATATTGTTATTATTTTAATAATTGACTTTAAGATTAATACAGAATTACTTTTTTTTTTAGCATCGCGTCTTACTACCTGTTCGGGTTATACGCTTAGGTACTAATCACGCACATGGTTTTAGGGGCTAGTAAGGTTTTATCAAAAAGAAGTGTACCCACATCTGCGTGGAGGGAGAGTGGTAGGCTATTTTGAAAAAAATAACAATCCTCAGTACACCCTACCAAGATTCGAACCTTGATCTTTCCGTCATTGACAATCTAGTCTACTGCGAGAGTAGTACGTCAAACCACGCGGTCACCAAAGCGGGTACTAAAAATAATTTAGTATATTGATACTTGAAGAGTCCCATAAAATGTCAAGCATGATTTGCTTGACAAGCATGCTCGGATCACTTCTACACGACAGGCGTACAGTCCAGAAATATGTCATTTCCGAGACGCATACGCTAGTCATGGCTGCTACAGTAGCCCCATGGCTTCTTTGGTGCTGACTGACAGCTCACAGCTGACGGCTCTGAAAAGCTACCAGACCAAATTATGTATCCCTACGCCGAACCATATGATCTACAAAAAACATGTGTTTAGCAGCTGTCACTTCTGACAGTCAAAATTTAGGTATATACCTAACTGTTAACTGTCAGAAGTCAGCTGTGAACTGTCAGTCAGCACCAAAGAAACCATGGGGCTACTGTAGCACTCCACAGGCGTGAATAACAAGCACAACCATAAACACTATCTAGTACGTTTGTGCAAACTCTTGCTTGAAGACAGAAAACCAAACAAGTTTGATATTTTTCAAGCTCAAGGAAAATGTATCAATTACTTTCAAAGACACTCAAAAAGCTTGAGTAAGCACTATGCTTGTCAAGCATCTACTTGATAGTCTGTGGGGTCCTTGGGCTGTCCATGAACTGCCTAAGCATACCAGGAGTACGGGGGAGGGAGGCTTGACTAAGCGTGCCAAGTGAGGGGGAGTAGAAAAATGCATGACGTCACACTACAACCAAGCGTATTTATTTTGAAATCAAGAGTGCAACTAATGATTGCGCGCCGACCACAAGCGTAAATTTCCCTCAATGTGGGGTTTTTAAAAGTGCAACTTTTTTTATCACTGCGTCTTAATACCTTTTTTGTTGTTGTAAACTTGTGTACTAGTTAAGATAATGTAATAGAGATTAGGAAGTTTTTTAGTTTAGAGTAGTGTAACTGCATTTGCCTGGAGGTAGAGTGAAAAACTATTTTGGGGAAAAAACACCCTCAGTACACCCGACTGAGATTCTAACTTCGATCTCTACGTAATCAGCAGTATAGTCTACTGCGAGAGTAGCGCGTTAGACCACACGGTCACCGAAAGTGAAATTTTGATTGACTCTAGTTACTAAACTATTAATTTTAGATAAATGCATACAGGGACATTTTTGTATAAAATTATATTTTCTACAAAAATGAATCCGCATCTTTTTTCACTGGTTCACTTAATTTCCTCAGTATAAGCGATTAAAGGTAAACGTATTCAATTTTTTTTCGGGAAATTGTGACGATTTTCAAATTCTTTTCAAACAAATGGTCGGGCCTTATAAACATCCCAAAACTTAATTTTTATATATATTTTTACTTTACTTCAAGCTAAATTAATAGGTTTTGATTAATTTCTTAGAGCTCTGTCAGGTTTCTTTGCCTAACATGAAGTTTTTGGCATATGTAGAGGCCCGTTCTATTTGGGCAGCGTTAAACCCGACTGGGCGCACGTATAAACAAACAAACGACGATCGACTTCCGTTCGTCGAGCTTGGCGAACACACAGCACCGCGTCTTACTACCCCATCTGGTACCCACATAATTACACTGACTTGGGTAGATACGAGTAAGGTTGAATTTAGTGGAAATGCATCCACAATTCCTTGAAGGGAAACTAGAAAAAACATTTAGTAAAAACCACCCTCAGAACACTCGTCCGGAATCAAAACTTAAATCTCCCCTTCAACGGGAAACCAGTCTCTATGAGTCTGACATTTAGTCCGCCAGATCACCGATGAGGGTTATTTCATAATCTCTTTGAAAGAAATGATTTTATTGTTTATTTATATTTAATTTTATATCTAGTTCTCTTTATATTTTTGAAAAATTTTGAGACAAAAAAAAATTCAAGCCCCTTGAATTCAAATTCAGTTTTCCCAGGTTCGATCCCCGGCGCTTTGAGATATTCTGTGAAAGCAGTGGTTCTGAAATGGGGTCAACTCAGCCTCGTGAGGACAAATAGGAGCTACTTGAATGAAGTAGTGGCTCCAGTCTAAAAAAATGGAGATTAACGGCCAGAGGGCGCGTTGTGCTGACGACATGACACCATATATCCGCATAAGTTGGCACTATATTCACCAACAGACAGTGGCCGCTCGTTCATGTATGGATCAATTTTAGGTTGACGCCATGGAATATTTAATTTTCCGTTTATGTTTTATTTATTAAAGCACGTTTATTCCAAAAATTATTTGTTTTCAATTCCCTTGAATAGAAATTAAATTAAAACCAAATTTTAATTCCCAATAATACCTTATTAAATAGAAGTATTTTACGAGTAAGGTCGTAATCCATCAATAAATTACTACTTTCGTCAGAGCAGTTAAAACACTGGCTTTCATTGTATTTACATACCAGTGAGTACATGGGTAGTAATAAACCACATAACACCTTGTATAACTTTGCAACAGTGCTTTAATTAACTTAATCATCGGGTTGGTTATCGCGGCGATATTCTCCTCTCAGTGTAGGTAGCACACCGTAAGGTTAGTTGCTGACGTGCCACTTGCAGCTCCAGGAATTGTTACCAACTTAAGTGAGAGAAATTCTTTGAGGAATAAATGGAATAAATAACTTTTGAGTTGAGGAATTTATTTACAACTCCTGGTAAATACCAGTTTTCGAGGTAAGGGATTTACTTACAACTTCTGGTAAATAGCATGGTATCAAAGATGCAACAGGGTAGATCATTGAGACGCGTTGCAGACTTTTAAAAATCTTGCATTATTTAAGAAATGGTTTGATACATTTTTTTAATACGTTTTCAAATAAATGTAGGCGAAAATTATCAGCAGGTTTCTGACCAGTCAAAAAGTCCAAATTTTGGATTCAAAATTAAAAAAATTCAACAATGCTTTACGCAAAAATGTGTTCTTCTTAGATTAAAGAAAAAAAATATGAACTTGGACCTATATCTAAAATTCTTCTATGAAATGAAGTCATGTTTTCATTGACTCACAACAAAATATTTAAGGATAGTGTTAGATTGTTTTAGTTGGGTTTTATGTAGCTTATCACCTATATTTTTTTTAACACTTTAAACTTAAAAAGTAAACGTTTTAACTGGTCAGGACTTTCGTCTATATTTTGGTGAGAACAATATTAAATAGTAACAAACCATTTCATAAATAATAATCAGAGATTTCTAAACGTGTGCAACTCTTCTTAGTGACCTCCCATGTAGCATCAATAAAGTGGGGGTGTAGTGGATTCGATAAAAGTCAAGATTTTTTGCAGTTTTTTATAGCAAAAACTTTTTTTGTTCAAAATATATCAAATATTTATCCAGTAAAAACAGAGTTTAATTTTCTTCACATGGTGATATCAACAGTTGTTGAATATGTCTCAAGGTTGTCCTGTAGTTAAATTATTTTTTCTCTTCGTTTAAAAAGTTTCTCCTTTAATACCGCTATGCTCATGAAAGATATTCAACAGCTGTTGATATCACCATGCGAAGAAAACTAAACTCTATATTTTTACTGAAGCAATATTTTATCTATTTTAGCCAATAAAAGGTTTTGCTATAAATGCTACAAATCAGTGCCTTTTTCTCATGTTCCCTACACTTCCACCTTAAGGGGCCTTCACTAAGTGAAAATTAACAATTTTCGTGGCTATGTAATATTTTAAAATAGATCACTCTAAAAGTTTTATAATTAATTTTTAGTTATTTATTTTCAAAACATAGTGAGTGGACTTTTTTTTAGATACCAAAGTACGTATAGTTAGATTAGAGTAATTTCTCTTATTATTTACAAATTAAGATTTGTAAATATAATAAATAAACATCCTTGAACTTTATTTTTAACCTTATTGTAAAAATGAAATAATTGTGTAAACTGTTCAATTCGTTGTTTAACTAGCTCATATAGAGCTTGGGTATCGAATCCCGGTCGGGGTTTATCCAGAGGTTTTCACCCTCTCTTTCCACGCTAATACAAATTTACTCCCTCTGTAAATTAAACTTCTGGTCTTTAAAATCTCTATCCTTCAAATTAAGTAATTAATGACCTTGTAATTAAAAGTGCTAATAAATAAATTACACTCATGCAATATTGATCACTATGTGATTCTCTAACTCAGGTACCCTCCTACCCGCTTCGGTGGCCCCATGGTCTAAGGCACTAATCTCACAGTAGACTAGACTACCGATGACGGGGAGATCAAGGTTCTAAACTTGGTCGGATATACTGAGAGTAGTATTTCCAAAATGGTTTTCCACTCTCACTCCACGCAAATGCGGATACACTTCCTATAAATTCTACTTTCGTAATCCCTAATACCGTAGGGGCTATAAGCATATGTACTATCTACACTAATATGTTAGGAATTAGGAAGATTGAATTTAGAGGGAAGGTACCTACATTTGTGTGAAAGGACAGTTGAAAACCATTTAAGAAAAACAAAAAACTCTTTCAGTGCACCCAAAAGGGTCTCAAACCCAATTATCGGAGTCCCACTCTATTGCGAGAGTTGACGACCATCCGACCACTGAGCGAGTACTACGACCATAGTTTTAGTACATTTTTTAAATGTCAAAGAAATTTTTTCCTACTTAAATCAGACTGTATACATTTATCTATCTTAATAAATGAGTTGAAGTATTCTTTAGATAAGTAACCATATTTACCTTTATATTTTATTTTTATTATATAAGGTTCTACAACAACCGATCTTGTATTTTTCCTATCATGGAATCCAATATCTCCGATACGAAGAGTTCATCTACTATCTCCGTCATACCAGTGGATATAAATAATTTCAGCTCCACGTAAGTACTCTTCCCAACGCTTACTTGAAAATTGTAACTTTAATAAAAATACAATTTTGAATTCCTCATGTAGAGAAATAACTTTTAATATTTTTTTTTTACCTTGAGATTGTGATGGATATTTACATTTAAATGCTACCAAACTAAAACAATTTGGTCCTACATCTCTTTTTGTGTCTGTATTAGCAGAGCTAAAGCATAAATAATTTTATGGATTTTGTTCAAATAGATATTAATTTTGAATTTAGCTCTAAAATTTAGATTAGTCTACTAATGGCATAATTTTGAAAATTTTAAATTTATACGAAAATGTCTCAAACAATTTTGATCAGAAGTATATATATATATAGAGAGAGAGAGAGAGAGAGAAATTTTTTACATGATAAATAAAGATGGGTGTTGAATTTTCTAAAAATTATTCATATGATTGTTTACTAATTACATATTTAAAAGTTGAGATTTTTTCGAAAATTACATTTATGATATTGTTCAAAATATACATCTGTAGAGCGTTTCACGTGATAAATAACACTGTACAATTGCTTCTTATAGATAAATTAATTTACGCTTAGTTACTAATGGCTTACTTTTGAAATTTTGAATTTTATATTTGAGAAAGTACGTATGTACTCTTTGTAGTAAATTTATATATCTTTAAAAAGGTTTTTACCAAAATAAAACAGTATAATTTAGATAAAATTTATTTGGTTTATGACAATATTTTCTTAGGTTTTTGTGATGTCAACAGATTACAGCTGACAGAAAACGAACCGTCCCAGGCGAAACCACCAGAGAGCTACAACCCTTTCGAGAAAAGGATTGTAGAACACCCAAACAGGTAGATCTAATGATAAAATAATTCAACCAGCCTAATAAGAAAAAAATTAATATTCCATACCAGTCGCATCGTTATAAAGCATAATCTCCTTCACATAAATGGAGAAAGAACTAGATTTGTATAAGCTTTATTATTTCCTTACGCAGAATTACTTTTTTTTAGCACCGTGTCTTACTACCCGTTCGGGCTATATGCCTATGTACTAATTACACTAATATGCTATGAATAAGGAAGGTTGAATTTAGAGGAAGTACACCCGCATCTGCTTGGAGAGAGTTGAACACCATTTAGGGAAAATCACCTCCAGTAAACCCTACCGGAATCGAACCACGATCTCCCCGTCATCAGCAGTCCAGTCTATTGCGAGAGTGAATCCTTAGACCATGTACTCACTGAAGTGGTTAATTACACCTTATAATGAGGTCCCTCTTCATCGCTGAGCTATTTTATTTGTTGTTATAACCTTTAACCTCAAGGTCATTAATGACTCAATCCAAGAGGTACCCGCTTTAGCGGTATAATGGTATAAGGCGTCACTCTCGAAACAGACTGGACTGATGAAAACGGCAAAATTGGGGTTCAAATCCTGATCGGGCTTACTGATGGTGTCTATTCCTAAATGGCTTTCCAATTTATCTCCATGATAATGCGGGCGGGTACACTTCCTCTAATTTCAACCTTATACATCCTTAACACATTAGCATAATAATACATATGCGTACAGCCCCAAAGGGTAATACGATGGGGTGCTAAAAAAATAAATCCAAGGGGTATAGATTTGGAGGGTAGCTTTGATTAAATTCACCCACTTTAGTGTGGAAAAGGTGCTATACAAGGTGCTATACAAGTATCACGTATGTAAAACCAACCCCCAATGAATTTGGCCAAGTTTTTAAACTGTGCCTACTGAAAGATAGATGTCCTAGACCACGTGACCACCGATGTGAGTCATAGCTGAATAGGCAAGGACAGTTCTTGACCTCTCATTTAGAAAGTGTACTGTACAACCTTGAATAAGCAGTTCTAAGATATATTTGTCTTAATTTAATAAAATTAATATTTAGAAAGCAAATCTATGGACACGTGGACAAAGTTGTCATCATGGCTTAGTCTAATTTTTCGGCAAAGATAATGTAAAGGGTCGAATCCAGGCCAAGCGTGTATAAAGATTTTTCCTTAATTTTCTCAACCTCCCTACACAAATATCGTCGCCCAAGACACATAATGGCGTAACTGCATTTTCTCAACTTACCAGGAGAGCCAATTTAACGTTTTCTTAAGATTTCAGTTTCACATCACAGCGCATTACTCATAAACTAAATATCGTATGTAAATGATTATTTTATTTGAGATAGGTATATATATATATGACCTTTAAAACAACAACAACAACAAATTTTCTCATACCACTCAAATTTTTCCTCACCTTTACAAAGTAGATACGTCACTACGTAAAATGTTTCACCTCCAAAACTGTTAGCGATACAGATAAACCACTTTGTCACAATATACTTCTTTTCAAGACGAATATCATGGTGCTAATAACTAAAGATGGCCATGTTGGTAGTTATGGCACTACGTCTCTTGGGCGACGATATGCTGGAATATTTCCTCTAATTTTACCTTATTTTTGTGTATGGCATCATTGACCTGTAGAGCTATAATATCTCGTTCAGTTGTCTGTGTGTGCAAAGTTTTAGCCGCTCTGGTGGCACATAGCTTTGCCCAGAGTACACCAATGGAGGCTGTCTACACGTGGTACCAGTAATTAGATGAAGTGACGATAGTGATTAAAGGTGCGAAGCCAGTAGTGATCCTGAGCCTAACTTAAGCCTAATTAATTAATTAAACCTCTTGAATTTGAACACGTTCCATACCCAGTGCCTCAGAGAAAATCTGGAAGTACCGGGGATCTGTATTCAGAAATTTTGATCTTTAGATCACAAAAGCGAGTCACTCTTCATTTAAAAATAGGAACATTATTGGGGTTTTTTGTTTTTTTCATTTTAACATATTAGTTTTTCAATTTTATTGACCTGAATTTTAGTATTATCTGCGATGAGCGTGCTTGAAGCTCTTCTATTTCTGATCCATTCTGTTCCTCTTCTCAGCGACACAGGCTCCCTGGTACATCTCCTGAAATGCAGCCTAGGAACCGGTATCTTGGCTATGCCCCACGCCTTCAGGAACGCTGGCCTGGTTTTCGGCACGGTGGTCACCGTTCTGGTCGGCTTGGTCTGCACGCATTGTATCCACATACTCGTAAGGCCATTACACTTATTTTACACCCAACCCCAGAACAAGATACATTTCGTGCACCCTGTAAGGTAGCAGTCTTACCTGAAGGATTAAAACACGATGGTCCAACGTTTTCATCCCAAGGGCCAAATTATCAGTTTGTACCATGGGTCGGAAATATATTTAGTAATCCCATCAACTTAATATATACCTTCATCATCATCATCATCATCATCATCATCATCATCATTATCATCATTAACTGTTTCCAGCCTGTGGCCAGGTCAGTTTAGTGAAATGCCTCCATATTCTTATAGCATTCCACTATTCTTCCTTTAATTACTTCCATTATTCTCCTTTCACTAGCATACTTTCTGGGCTCTACTATCTCACGAACTCTCTGTACTCCCATTCATTCATAGATAACTTAATTCCTAATCTTGTTTCTCCTCGTGACAGCTAATATGCTCCTCACAAACTTCATTCCTATGGCCTCGACTTTCCTAGTTTCTCTTACATTCAGTGTCCATGTTTCTGCTGTATATGTAACAATGGGTACAAAGTACTCCCTCTACAGTACTTCTTACACTTCAAGGGGACTTCTCTTCTCCATAGCAGGTCTCTTACATAACTATAGAATAATTCCACCTGATGCCCTCTTCTCATTAGATCCTCACTATTTCCACCTTTTGCCTTCAATCATGCTTTCAATATATTTTACGTTCTGTACTTTTCTCAGCTCTACTCCATCTACTTCTACAACTTTACTAGGCCTCATCCTCTTCCTTGTCATCAATATTGGCCTACAAACAACATTTACTAATCAATTAGCGCATAGCTCTAATGGCTAGTAAGACGCGGTTCTTAAGATGTCAGACTTCTGTGCTGAGGGGTCCGGACTTCAATCCTCGGTCCCAGCACAGATTTATCTGATTGCTAAACCCTTCCTTCACCTCTGACAAGACGTGTATTAATCACAACTTATGAATGTGTGGAGTGCCAGGCCTCCACCGTGGTTCGGATTCCACGTTAAACTGTANCCACGTTAAACTGTAGGTCCTCCATTTTCATCTCACAATCAACCTACCATTACACATTAGCGTAAGTGCGTATAACCCGAACGGGTAGTAAGACGAGGTGATAATAATAATAATAATAATAATAATAATAATAATAATAGCACTTCTTTTAGTAGGTCTATAATGACAATGCTTGTAAGAATAACTCATTGCTTTGTGCTAAACTTTGAGCAGCAAAAATAATAATTTTAAACTTATTTTTTTTTAAATCGACACCACTCTATTAATATATATTCTTACTAACAATAACTCAAGTCATGCCCGCAACAGTGGACACGCAGACTAAATGTCAGGCTCATATAGTCTAGTTTGAAAATGACGTAGATATCAGGGTTCGAATCCTGGACAAGCTAATGCAGGTTTGTTTATAGTAAATGGCTCCCCACCCTCTTTTCAAACAAATACGAGTACAATTCCTCTAAATGTCGCCTTCCTCGTTCCTACCCCATTAGTGATATTAAATGCGGACATCACGTAGGGATGGTAAGAATCTTTACATAAAAACAAACGATTATTTCAAAGGACAAATCAAGCTTAAAATTAAAACCGAGTTAATTTCATTCACATCGAGATTTGAATCGTATTCCTTTCTAAGTATAGCTTACCTTCTATTTCTGTTGAGATAGGTGAGGTCGTCACAAATCCTGTGCCTGAGGGAGAAGATTCCTGTCCTGACTTTTGCCGAGACGGCTGAGGTAGCCTTCAAGAGCGGTCCAACTCAGCTGAAAAAACTGGCTCAAGTGTCCAAGTAAGTCCCGGGCACGAGAGAACCGCAACTTGTTCTAAATTGACTCAAGGCTGCCCCAAGACCTTAGCTCAAAGGTAGCGTGTCTAAGTACTATGTTAATGGTATCAGGTTCGATTTTGGGCATGGTCTGAAATTTTATTATCAGTTGAAAGGTCATTTACCTCTTTCACAGTGATGGATTAACGGTTGGAAGGTTATGTGTAGTGTCTACCTTAGATTTAAGTTAAGGTATGAATTTTTGCAATTTTTCTTATGACAAAACAATGTTTTTGGTAAAAATGAATAGTATATAGGTTTAGTTTAATTTTATACAGATTTTAATCCCAGCAGTTCTTGAATATTTATTACGCGCATTGAGGAATTTTACTAAAAACTTTTCAAACGAAGAGAAAAAGCAAATCCTACAACAAATATTCAAAAACTGTTTAGATCACATTACCTTATTTTGAAAATCAAATAATACTTATCCATTGAAGCAATATATTCTTTATTTTGACCAAAGGAGCTTTTTGTTATAAAAATTGCAAACATACTGTCTTTAATTAGCATAACTTATTTGCCATCTTACCATAATTTTTCCAGATACACATAATATATTTTAAATTTTATTTAAAGCTGCTTTGATTTATTTGTTTTCTGTGGAACTCAAATGCTTTTCCAAAACATACATTGTGGGTTGTGTTTTGCAAAGTGTTTCTTTACATAAATACCGTTTTTTAATTAGTACTTTAATAAGTACAGTTCCATTTTTATAGGAAGAAGATTTTTACGGACAGCATTGATAACATGTAGCTATATTATTAGTGGCCAATGATATACACACGCCCATCACAGATTCTGCCTTAAAATATGAGTGCAGAATGATCCTGAGCACGAGATCACTCCCCGGATAGCCAAGCCAAAGACTGTTTAATTTATTCCCGTGTCCAGGTGTCATTTTTATATTTGAATAGTATTCAGATAGAGCTGATTTCCGTAATTATATTCATTCAAACCCTAAGTTTCATCTTTCTTATATACTTAATAGCGTGCCTTTCCTCCATTTTTTATTGTATAGGTATTGATAATATCTATCCAAATTGACAGCTGCAGATCACATGACTTGGCGTATGGATATGTGAGAGTAGATCTAGAAGCTTTTCTAGCTGTCAGACTCTTCATATTAAAATTGAATTGTAATAATTTATCATTTATATTTTACATACAAAAGAAATTAACTTTAGTTTTATATTTTCGTCGTTTGCTGTAGGATAACAGGCTTTATTAAAATTGGTTAGAACCTCAAATAAACTAAACTGATTTTATAAGTACTGTGCTATTATATTATTGATTTATTACTTTTCATATAAATACAGTATTTTAATAGTGTACATTTTCGACATCGAGATTATGATGAATCCTTATGTTTTATGCCCCACCCCCACCCATAAATTCCGAAAAAAAAAAACGGATCCTTCTATTCTGTTTATATGTACCTGGAGCTACAGCCGAATCGGTTTTGTGGATTTTGGTCAAAATTAATTTTAAGATGGTATATAGTCACAACCTTGTGGTATGATAGGTATTTTTATTCTAGCTTTAAAATTTAAGGTAATTTACTGATGAATTTTGAGAATTTTGTACAAAAAATTGCTTTTACAATTTGTTCAAAATGTATTCCTGGGGAGATTTTGACATGATTAATCACAGTATAATTATACTTGTTTTAAATATAACAAATATTTAGGGGTACTTTGCTAAAATACTAGTTAAGGATATTTTGAAATATTTCGAAAAATTTTCTGATAATTTTATTCAAAATGAGTATATGGGAAGTATTTTACTTCATAAATAGGGATGTATGCTTGTTTTTCTAAGAATTAATCATATAAGACTAGGTTACTTATTATTAGTTTTTGAAAAGTTTAGGTTTGAAAAAAATAGCATTTACGATATTATTAAAAATATATATCTGGGGAATGTTTTATATTATATACGTGTATACATTATAAATATAATTATATTGTTATTTTAAAAAAAATTGAGGGTAGTTCATTGATTTTGAAAATTTGACATTTATAAATGAGAAAATATGTACGAATGTCTCGTAATGAAATTGTGCAGTAAACTGATAATAATATTGACTGTTAATGTATTATTATTATTTCCAGACAATTTGTGAATGTAGCCCTGTGCGCTACGTGCTATAGCACTTCTTGCGTCTACATAGTTTTCGTAGCGACGTCTATTAAGCAGGTAAAGCTATTATATTTCTAACGATTTGGTTTGGTTACAGATTTCTTGATATTAGGTTGTTGTTATTAACATTCATAACCTTAGTGTTAATCTTGTCATCGTCATAAATTAAATTTGTTACTGTGAATTCTAATTCGTGGCTATTATGTCCGCTCTACGGATAAAAAAATACTATTTACAGGCCGTCACTAAAATTAGGTTTAAGTACAAGTACAAGGTGATTCACTTGGAACTTAGCACATATGTGGAATGTTATATGACCGTGGGTGGTGGACATTTCCAGAATCTTTTATGAGACATTCTTACTTGTTATGGCCCAAGGTATGCTTTACGTTATTAAAATATGACTTTCCGGTCATGAGCAAATTAAAAAAAAATAGCTCAGGCCCCGAGTGAATCACCCTGTATAAATACCTACACCAATCCCCACACATTACATAGCACATTCGTTAGTCAAACCTTAGTCATAGATATATTATAATTTTTTAGCACCGTGTCTTACTACCCATTCGTATTATATTCATATCTACTAATTACGCTACTGTGTCAAAGATGAGGAAAGTTAAAATTGAAAAGACGTATACACGAATTTGGGTGTAAATAGAAGACGATTGGAAAGCCATTTAGGGAAAACTATACTCAGTACACCCAGCCGGAATTCGAACCTTGATCTCCCCGTCATCAGCAGTCTTAATCTATTGAGAGGGTGACACCTTAGACCAGGGTGGTCCAACGTTATAATTTGCACCGCGGACCGAATATATACAGTATATTTAATAATTCCATCAACTTAATAGAGGCCTACAAACAACCCTTAGTAAACCATTAATTCAAATACTTATAATAATTTGTTTTTTTTTTGTTGGTAAGTATTTCAAATTTTACGGCCTCGGTACTAGAATTCTGTTAGGGTGTACCAAGAGTGGTTTGTCTTGAATGATTCTCCACTCTCCCTCCATGCAAATGTGAGTACACTTACTCTAAATCCAACATTCCTCCTTCCTAACACATTAGCGTAATTATTACGTGTGCGTAAGGGTAGTAAGACGCAGTGCTAAACAAATTAAGAAAATTAATCTCCATCTTGTTTCATAAAAAAAAGATAAAACATCCTTTTGATCACACGATGTATTTTTAAGGTCACCGACCACTACTACCAAGCTGGAACTGCCGATGACGCGAAAATCAACATCCGCCTGTACATCTTGATGATATTCCCGTTCGTGTGCGCCCTTGGTTTGATCCGGAACCTCAAGTACCTGGTACCCGTGTCTGCCATCGCCAACCTGCTGATGGGGGTCGGGTTCACCATAACCTTCTATTACATCTTCACGGGCATCCCTTCCCCCACCCAGAGGGACTACGTCGCGTCACCCGGTCTCATGCCCATGTTCTTCTGTACCGTCATCTTCGCCATGGAAGGGATAGGCGTGGTTAGTGAACCCGCCAACAGGAGAACTTCTAAAACGTACAAGAGGGAGAAATATCAAATCAAAAGCTCACGAAGATGTGGATCAAAAGCGCGCCTGGACATTGTGTCAAAAGCGGACAGAGAAAAACAATTGCATAACGTGGCAACAAAGGCAAACATGTATTGTAGACCAACCTCTTAATCTTTACAATAATTACAATAAAATAATAAAACTACAGGGAATAACACCTTAACTTTTTACCATGATTACAATAAAATGATAAAACCTTAGGGCTAGGTTGGCTACAATGTATATTATTTCTGAGGGAACCGCATGGTTACCATTGGGAAACAACGTTGTCATTCTCTCGTTTTTGTGCGGTCATCTCCCCTCAAATAAAGGATTGAGCCGATACAATTAGACGATTTAAATTTTGGCGCTACGCCCACAGTTTCCGACAACGTACTGAGGTTTGCCTGACTTCCAGTGGAGCTCACCTGAGTTAATATTTACTTTTTAATCAAAGTGTTAATTTTCAAGTTACTAACCGTCTAATTGTTTTGGTCCCACCCTGTATAATATAAGTTTGGCAACGCTGGTTAGTCGAGGTTGTCAGTAGCTCCTTCTTACCCCAACATCCAGACATAACTGAGAGCTAGGAGACTTAGCAACATTTAAATGAGAGTGAAGCTTTCTCCGTCAGACCTGGAGTTACCTCAGAGATGATATTGGGTGTATTATACAAAAATACAATACAGCTCATATTGAAATAGAGATGCGTCTTTCATGAACAAACCAACAAGCGGTGTTGCCATATGAGGCTCAGAGACTATAAACAATGGTACAATTTTGATGCACCTACCTTGTGAGCTTCTGATATATTTCAAAGCAGGTACACAAATACGGTCTGCGCGTTTCAGAAAGTAGCCCCCGCAAAACACCCTTGTTTATTATTTCAGAGCGTAGAAAATTAATTTTTCCAATATGAGGTTTCACTAGAAATTTGAAATATGTCGATGCCATTTTTATTTAATATTTATGTGTGTGTTGTTTGATGCATTATCTTTAGTCAGTAGTGTGTGTATCTACTGAGTTAATAGTCCCAGGTTGGATTCCAAGCATGGCCGAAAAATGTATCATTGGTGCAATGAGGTGAAGAATTAACGGTCGGTGTTGAGTTTGTTCTAGATTTAAATTAGTTTATAAATCTTATGTGCTGACATAATCGGTCAGTTCAGAAATTGTACGTTAAACATCTTAAAATAATATATATATTTGTAGGGGTTGAGGGAGGCGTAAGGGAGAGGGAGAGTGATTTTTGTAGTTTTTAGATCAAGAGTTTTTTTTCTTAAGAAATCAGTATTAAAGGTGTCTTGAAATTTAATGATAACTTTTTTCCTTCATTTTAAAAGTTTTTCATCTAACACCGCTATGCTAATGACAGATATTCAATAACTGTTGACATCACTGTGTGAAGGAAATTAAACCCTGTTTCAATAGAAAATTATTTTATTTATTTTGACAAAAAAAATGCCATAAAACTTAAAAAACACTAACCTTTTATCGTATCTCCTACACTCCCATGTATTAATTTTTTTTAAAATCTTTTGTTAGAAATCTGAATTCCAATATGAGTTAACTTAAATTTTCAAAGTAGAGAATTTCCTCCCTCCTATTATAGAATAACTATTTTTCTTTTCACGATAATGTAATATTAAACTTTAATGGTAATTCTTGTGTGTTTTTAATACCACGTGTCACTATCTGTTTGGGTTATACTAATTACGTTAGTGGTTTTAGGAATTAGAAAGAAATTAAATAAATTTTACCCGTGTTTGCGTGGAGGGAGAGTGGAAAACCATTTGGGTAAAACCACACTCAGTACACCCGACCGAGATTCGAACCTCAATCTCCTCGTCATCGGCAGTCTAGTCTACTGCGAGGATAGCGCTTTAGACCATGCGGTTACGGAAACGGGTTAGTTCTTGTTAATAAATTAACGGAACACGAAAGGAGATAGCATCAAGATGTACAGGTGGATTTTAATTTTCTCGTCATCGCAGTTCCGTATTGTCAGTAGTGATCGATGACCTTAAAAATAAATTATATGAAGTAATCTAAAGGTTATTAATTATTAGGTTATTGGTGAAATATGACCCTAAGCTTGTGCTAATTCTTAGATAGCTAATGGGTATAGCATTGTAGCGCAAAGCCAAGGGCCCAGGTTTCGACTCCCGTTTACGAATACGATACTTGATTCACCTATATACATAACTAAAATATAATTTATATCTTCCAAGCTTCGTTATTCAGATACAATTAATTGCTCTAGCATTTGTTTTCTCCAAGCGTTAGTAACATTTCAAATGATTTCCTTTGTTTAAGGAAGACTATATTCTTCTATAGGCCTACCTTTCACCTTAATCATGGAGCTGTAAAAGATTGAAAATTAGACATTTTTACACATTAAAAAAAATTATTCGACTAAGTTGACCTCGGTGTTTTGGGGGTAAAAGTGCTTACCTCAGGACCCGATGTTCGTGGGTTCAAACCAAGCAGGTGTGGACTGATTTTTCTTGAGCGATAACAATCCGTAGCACAACTTCCTTCGAAGGGAAAGTAAAGCCGTTGGTCCCATGTCAATTGTGGAATGTTAAAGAACCCTGGAAGGTATGTGAAAATATCTTTCCCGGCAAAATTGGTAGACCCTTTCTCTCTCGCCCATAGAAATTTTCATGTGCTGATATACTGTAATCAGTCGGTTCAGAAAGTACACATTGAATACAAAAAACATAAAAAAATATTCATCTCAAAATTTAATGTTCAGGTTAATGTAAAATAACCTTTTAGCTTCATTTTGGAGTAAACCATATTTCGACATAAACAAATGCGGTGCAGGGGAACGTCTGCAATTCGTTTAAACGGCCAGAAGGCGGGGCCCTTTGATGTTTAGTTTTCTGAAATACTGAGGGGTTTATTATTAAACGGTTCCCCACTCGCTTTTTGACCTCCATCAAAGTTCTACCTATCCCACACAATGGATTTTACATATGAAAATGTTGACCGCCCGGAAGGTAGATGTGTAACACTGAATAAAATACGTTATATTTGTTGGTATACTTAACATGACTCGTGTGTTGTCACAGGTGATGCCACTGGAGAATAGCATGAAGAACCCAGGCCACTTCTTGGGCTGTCCAGGGGTGCTTAACGCAGGGATGTTCGTTGTCGTCACCCTGTATGCCATCATCGGTTTCTTCGGCTACCTCAAGTACGGAGAAAGTACCAACGCCAGCGTCACGCTCAATCTACCATCAGAGCATGCGTGAGTACACTTCAGGATCATTACATTTACTATAATACACATGCTGTTACCTGTAAAATAGCAGCAAAGGGCAGTAAAGAAAAGTAAAGTTGCTTAAACCTTTAAAATAGCAGCAGATGGCAGTAAAGAAAAGTAAAGTTGTTGTAGTCTATAAAATAGCAGTAGCCTACAATAAAGAAAAGTGGAGCTTTTGTACTCTAAAAAATTAGGCTTAAAACTATACCTAGGACACCGGTTTGATTATACATTTAAAATATAGGCCTAACGTCTTAAGAGATTGAAGAGGTTCCAACTTTCATAAATAGAGCTAATCACAATCTACTTAAGTAAAATTACAGTCACTGTCGATGGAAAGTAGATCTATAGTAGCATAAAGAGATAGCTATCCTCCTTCGGAGAGGAAGCAGAGCCGCTGGTCCCATGTCAATTGAGGTATGTAAGAAATTACTCGAAGGTAGATGAAAATAACCTTTAGGCAAAATATGTAGGATCTAGCCTCGCTCGCTTGTAGAATTCGTCAACATCATGAACTGTTTCCATTCCGTGGCCGGGTTAGTTAAGTAAAATACCTCCATATTCCCCCATCCTTCCACCATTCTTCCTTCTTCCATTTCTTACATTGTACACTCTCTGTTATCTGCTCCTTCCATCTATTTCTTGGCCGCCCCTGTGGTATTTATCCTACATGCTTCATTTTTGCCATTTTCTTTGCCATCCTCTCTTTTCTACATCCTCATCAGTCATCACATACGGAAACTACTTCATTTTATGAACTTCCCTAGTACATGTGATTTCTACCAGATGATGCGGAAAGCACTAGCCAGTCTAAAGGCTGAGTGCCTGCCCAGCTCCGGATGGATGAGAAACGCATCAACCCAACCTTCGGTTTGATGACTCATCAATCAGTCATTGAGTATAATACATAAATCAGCACCATGATATGATGTCTGGTTCGAACTGTATCACCTAGAGTCCATTTGACATAGGAATGGTGGTAATTGACAGCTAGAAAAAGATGTAAAAACGGTTAAAAGTAAGACATAATTAAAAACAAATTGTTTGTAGTGACTTTTTTTTTACTGTCAAAAGTAACAAAAAATCAATCTATTATGGTTTTGAAGATCATATAATTTGGCGAATGGATCCTTGAGAGTAAATCTAATAGCTTTTGGTAGCCGTCAGTTACCCCTCTATTAGCCCCTTTAGTGGCGTAAGGGTCTAAGCTAGAAGATATTCTTGGGGCGAGAGGGACTTTAAATTGTGATGGGTTACTGATTCTAGTATGGCGCAAGTGGTCAAAATCCTCATCGCAGTTGCCATCTTGTTTACTTACGGACTCCAGTTTTTTATCGCCACCGACATAACGTGGCCGATGTTGGAAAAACACGTGGACAAGAGATGGAGCTCAACTTTACAGAACCTATACAGAATTTTAACGGTTGCCATAACAGGTCAGTCGTTGTAGGGGGGTATTAGTTTTGTTAATTTGGATAGACTGGAGATGATCATATCATCAGTTGTGTTTTCCAAACTTTCGCAAGACACGTACCCCTTTCAGAACATTGCTATTCTAAGTATTTATTGACATAGTTTAGTACTCTTAATAAAATAATGAAATTTTACTACACACATTGCTTGTAATAGTAATTTTTAATTTTAATTTAATTTAATTTTAGTTAAAATAATAAATTAAAACAAAAGGCTTCAATTTTTAGATAAAATACCGATATTATGACTTTTTAAGTAAATATTTGGTCTCGGCACTATATTCTTACTTTAAGAACTAGGATTGTTTATTTTTGTCATTTTATAAACAGTATAATACTCTACGAATGTGCTTTTCAGTTTTTAGAATATGTTTCACATTATTTTGCCAGTTAAATTAAATGTGAAAACCAATCTATTCTTCTGAATTATGCCCTTAAGTTGTCAAAAGTGTACTTAACTTTGATGAACTATTGTATTCACATTCATCCAATACACAGGATACGTCATTCGCAACTGAAATTGGGATTATTGTGAGCTACGAATCACAAAAACATTACACATTTTGGCAAGGATAATTTATGACCCTCAAAAAGAATGATACGAAGGGTACTATAAAAGTTGTTGAATTTAGTATAATATCATTATTTCTATATAATAGTTTGTAAGGATTGGCATTTTTTAGTTGTTATTTAACCAAAATGTTGAACATATTTGGCTCACTTTGAACAACGTAACTTCAAGCCCAAATCACTAAATGTTTCATCAGTAGTAAAAACTATTATTGTAAGTATAATTTGTTTGAGAAACAGAAGCAATCTTGTACCTGGCTAGTAGTATGTGTAGCGCAATTGATAGATAATTATCTCATTTAAGCCATACGTCCCGGATTTAAGTTCCTGTAAGCTGAAAATTAAAAAAAAGATCACTGCTTCTTTATAAACCAAATGAAAACAAAATGCTTTATGTAGGCCCTATTGTTTTTTATGCTGTCCACAGTCTGTGTCGCGATAGCTGTACCAAACCTTGGGCCCATCATTTCTCTGGTGGGTGCTGTGTGCTACTCCACTCTGGGACTCCTGTGTCCGGTGATGATTGATCTCGTGACCAACTGGGAAGGAGGACTTGGGACCTGGTACTGGGTGCTATGGAAAGATTCGTTCATCATACTGTTCTGGCTGGCCGCTCTTCTTACTGGGACCTACACAAGCGTGCTGGATATCATCACGATGTACTCTTAGATCATTCTGATCTCCTGATAGTTGGTCTGAGGAAATAATTATACTGGCATTCTGACAGCTCTTATCACAGGGACTGCACAGTGAGCTAGCTAGAATCATCGCTACGTACTACTCTTAGAGCAGTCTGGTCTCCTGATAGTTGGTCTGAGGAAATAATTATACTGGCAATATTCTGACAGCTCTTGTCACAGGGATGCACAGCGTGCTAGCTAGAATCATCGCTATGTACTACTCTTAGAGCGTTCTGGTCTCCTGATAGTTGTTCTGAGGAAATAACTATACTGGCATTATTCTGACAGCTCTTATCACAGGGACTGCACAGCGTGCTAGCTAGAATCATCGCTATGTACTACACTTAGAGCAGTCTGGTCTCCTGATACTTGGTATTGAGGACATAGTAAACCATATGCTGGCAGCTCTTCTTCTCACAGGAACTACTGCACACGCGTGCTGGATATTATTGCGATATACTTTTAGAGCAGTCTGTTCTCCTGATACTTGATGCTGAGGAAATAGTAAAGTATTATACTGGCATTATGCTGGAAGCTCTTCTCACAAAGACTATACAAACGTGCTTGATATCATCACTATGTACTACACTTAGAGCAGTCTGTTTGTTCTCTTGAGAAAATATTCAACGATTATATATAGCGTTTTATCTGGCCCTAGCCTACCTATTACATTAGCGTGCATTATATTCACCATATTCCTAACACAGTCTGATCTCCTGGTACAAGGTGCTGTGGAAATAGCCAATCATAATTTTGTTATGCTATTCATAGAAGAAAAACTCTTATAAATAATGGACTAAATGCAGCCACATGTCTACCCGAATGTTTTGACTCAAACATACTTAACAAAGCCCTTAACAGTACTCAAGAGTGACTAGGCGTTGACCAAACTCTTCCGAGAGATTAGTTTGAATCTTGGTTAGAAAAGTCTTCATAGACTTCATAAAATGTATAAGTCGTTGAGGATAAACTGATTCCGAGTTCACTAAAAAAAGCTGTCTCAGATACTAATATTTAGATTATTCCCTTCATCATAATTAATTTTCAAATCGTACCTAATTCTTAGTCCTCAAATAGCTATAATTTTATGAAAAATTAGCAGTTTTGTCATGTGTTGATGCAATGTTCATTTAAAAGTATGTATTTAATGTTTAGGAGAGGTTTGTACTGATTCAATGAACTGATTAATTTAGCTTAGAATTATTTTAGTATGTAAAAAAAATAGAAGACTATGTTTTATATCATTATAAATAAAGTTATTCTTTTTTTATATCAAAGTGTCTCTTGTTTGAATATTTAAAATCTACTGAAATATACTTTTTGATAAACATTATTTATGAATATTGTATTTTTTTATGCATGAAGTGTTTTTAATATAACATTTCTGTGCGCTTCATGTGATTTTAACAAAATATCCTTGATTATTAATCAAAGGCTGTTTTCTTATCATGTAATATTTTATTTATTAATAAGTAGGGTTATGTTGTGTGGTTGCCCTAAACCATTTAATTAGATGTTTTTTCAAAGAGTAAAACAAAATGTTCATTATAATATATTTTATTTCTGTGGGGGAAGCACCTAATTAAATCTTAATTATATATCACTTAACAGATTCAAGGTGCTGGGTTAAAAGACTGATAGTTTATAGAACCAATAAATATAAATGTTTTAAAATACTTTTAGAATGTAAAGATTAGATTGAAAAATAAAATATATGTCACCCAATGTTTCACTCTAACTAAAAATTTCCTAATGTCATTAATTTAAGTTAAAAATATATAATTGAAATTATTAATACTTCAAAACGTAAACTATGCATTAAATTTTGATTAAAAACTTATTAAGAGTTGTAAAGAGTTGGCATAAACATTTCATATTTTAAAATTTTTAAAGCTTAGAAATTAATTTATAGAATTTTAAAATCTAAGTTGTTGATTGAACAAATTGTTAAGTTGTCATTGGAATCAAAACTACTTTGATTTGCAACAAATAACAAAACATATCAAAATAAAATGGCCTGCGAAAAATTTCACCCATATTTTGGCCATATTATCTGCATAAAATATTCAATAGAATATTTAACTTTAAGGTGATTTGAGGACCTCACCAGTAGACTCACATTCATACAGTGAAATTCCAAACCATCAGATATTTTCAGATATCCTAAATATCCTGAATTTTGGTGACATTTACTTGACCACTTTTTTTTCTGTACTTAGCGTCTTACCATAGAAGGGTTTAGGTAGGCAGAACCTCATGAAAGGCCTTTTATCTAGCCAGAAACCTAATATACAGAATGTTCCTAACATTTGGGATCCGATTTCAGCGGTAGAAAGGTGATACAAAAACAATAAGAAAAGTTAATATAAGCCGAGTTATAAATATTTTTATACTCTAGTAATATGGAGCTGCTTGACATTATAGGAAATACTCAAAATGGCCACCTTCAGTTTGAATGCAATCCTGCAGTCAATGTGTCGTAAAATGTCACGACCTTCCGAAAATAAATTGCATTGCAATACCTACATTCATAACAAGTGACCAGAGAAGAAAAATAAAATGGGACTCCCTACAATAAATATATAAACTGATTGTGTAGACGGCGGCACTAGGTATAAGTTAGGTCTAAGTCCAAAGTAGGCATATCAAAAGGAAACATGTATATAGCTAAATTAACTTCAACAGGGAAAGAGGGACAAGTATATTTATAAGTTATCATAAATTAAATAATGGTATTTATATATAGTAGACTGAGCTGCTAACAGGCACAGGTCGAGGTAAATTGGTAATGATCAATAACAGGACAAGTAGTTTCAGTAGTAGTACATGTTTATATTCCAGAAAGTTTATGTGTAAATTTTTTAGATTAACTATATAGAAGGCATATTGTTATATGATCAGAGTATAAAAAGTCCTGAGTTAATTAATTGAAAGGAACGCATAAGAATAAGTTATAAAGAGGTTTAAATGAATAAAGAAAATCAAGTAAATACTTATACAGTAAAACTAGAAAACATAAGAGATTACCTATGTTATATGGTGAATTGAAGCAAGAACCTTAAAAATATAGATAATAAAGAGTTTGAATAAAAATTTTCAGAGAATAAGTATAACACATCATTTTGTAAGACCACATATTGAATAAAGTTTTATAAAAATTGATAATAGAATCAGTTATATTTTGTGAAAGTGAAATGGAGTAAATATAAAATAGGATAATTGAATGGGGTAAAATACATTACACATATTAAAATTACTTTTGTTATAATTTTAATATGTTTAATGTATTTTACCCCATTCAATTGTCCTATTTTATATTTACTCCATTTCACTTTAACAAAATATAACTTATTCTATTATCAATTTTTATAATACTTTATTCAATATGTGGTCTTACAAAATGATGTGTTATACTTATTCTCTGAAAATTTTTATTCAAACTCTTTATTATCTATATTTTTAAGGTTCTTGCTTCAATTCACCATATAACATAGGTAATCTCTTATGTTTTCTAGTTTTACTGTATAAGTATTTACTTGATTTTCTTTATTCATTTAAACCTCTTTATAACTTATTCTTAGGCGTTCCTTTCAATTAATTAATATCATAACTCTCCTTACTAAATCACCATGAATTTAATTAATAAGTCCTGAGTTATAGTAAAGTAAGATGTCAGGACAAATGTATAAGGAAATTAAAAAAAAAAATCAGAACAAAGGTGGCCATTTGGAACACTTACTATAATGCTCCACATTACTGGAGTAAAAAAATGACTATAACTCGGAAACAAGGTCAAATGGGACACATGTTTAAATGAACTTCTTTCGTTGTTTTTGTGCCTCCTGTCCACTTCTGAAGGGGGTCCCACATGATACGTAACACCCTGTATATTATGAATCTGTTAGGAAAGGCCTACGCCTACCATAACGTTATTTCTGCCTAAATCAGAATTTACCTATCTTGTATTTCCTTATACTTACACTAATGTGGTAGGGATGAGAAAGGTAGAATTTGGAAAGGGTACATCCACACCTACTAATAGAGAAAGTAGGACACCATTTAGGGAAAACTACTCTCAGTACACCCGGCTGAGATTCGAACTCCGAATTCATCGTCATCGAAAAACCAGACTGATTTGAGAATGACACACTAGACCATGTGACTTCCAATGTAGGTTTGATTACAAATTACACGAAAATTAACATACTAATTTTTTTAAATCTTTTAATAAACTCAATTTAGAACTAGAGTTGTCTAATATGATCAACATTGAGATATGGCATTTAAACCAAAAGTACCAAACCCGTAAGAGACGCGAGAAAACGGCGGTGATTTTGCAGTTTTTATTTAAAAAAAACTTTTTTTTCTAAGTAGAATAAATAAAATATCACTACATTGAAAGGGTAGAGTTTAATGTTCTTCACATGTTGATATCAACAGTTGTTGACTGTCTGTCATAAGCATAGCGGCATTAGATGACAAACTTTTTTAATGAAGATAAAAAGTTGTCATTAAATTCCAGGACACCCTTGACAGATATTCAACAACTGTTGATATCAACATGTGAAGAAAATTGAGCTCTATGTTTATATTGGAGAACTATTTTATTTATTTTTGTCAGAAAATGTTTTGCTTTAAAAACGGCAAAAATACTGCACTATTATCGCGTTCCTTACAGTCCCACCATAAACAGAAGCATTTTAAATTATGATCTGTTTTACTAAATGGTTTCCCCCCTCTCCTTCCACGCAAATGAGGGTAGATTACCTCAAAAATACTTCCTTCCTCATCCCTACCCCTTCAGAGTAATAACCATACATGCCTATAGCTTGACCAGTTGGTGAGACAAACAAGTATGACTTTTCAAATTTATCTGTAAGTTTAAAAAAAAGAGTAAAATGTTTATACTGGTCTCAATTCAACTGTTCTCCAAAGAATAATGTAGATAACCGCACCACGATGTAACGTCTGGTTGGAGCTGTTTTACCTACCTAAGTTAGGCGCTAGCCGTGGGCTGAGACAGGATCTTATAGGTACTTTACCGGTGGTAAGTGGTGTTTTTTTTTCATCACCGCGTTAAAGGACCGGCTACACGGAGCCCACCGCACCGCACCGCACCGAGCCGCACCGCATTTTTCCGGTGGAATGCTATCCATGTTTTTAAATGCAAGTGGCTACACGAGTCCCCACCGCACCGGCGCGGACGAATAGTCGAGAGAGCATTGCTCCGCACTTTTGCGGTGCGGTGCGGTGCGGACCATGTAGCCATCTACCACCGGAAATAAATGTTCGGGAGCTTTGTTTTCATGCTAACCACTAGGCACTGTAGGGATGGGCGAAACAGTGATTTTACGATATCGGTGATCACAGTGACCTTGATTTTAAAAGAGCAGATATTTATACAAGTGATTATTCACAGTGATTGGCAGTCACTGTGTCAGCACTTGTAAAACCAGGCATTTCTTTCACAGCCGTTGAACGTGCGACGCTGTAGTCATTGTTTCCAACATTAAGCACAAGCTAAACAACGCGTTCGGTTTATACACTTATGTACTAATTACGCTAGTGGTTTTAGGGATCAGGAAGGTTATATTTAGAGAAAGTGTACCCTCATTTGATTTGAGGGGGATTGGAAAACCATCTAGGAAAACCCACCCACAGTACACCCGACCTAGATTCGAACCTCAATCTCCCCGACTTCGGCAGTCTAGTCTACTGCGAGAGTAGCGCGCTAAACCATGCGGCTGCCAAAGTGGGTGGTGGTACATGTTATTTAATCATGTGTTGTACATAATAAGTTGAGTTAACGCGTTTAGTTACCTGAAGGTCACCAACATGTTCGCAGTGTGTAGTTAATTCGTCCACGAAGTAGCACTTTGGATTGCGTCACAAGACGATTATGATGGGTTTCATCGCGGTCCGTTTATATTCGAGGGTCATTACGAGCCTCCGTAGATCCTGTGAGTATTTCATATTAGTAGCGAGGAAAGAATAAGATTCATTATAAGCCAAATAATTAACCACACATTGTTTACTTAGTACTCAAGATTTCCACTATAGTCTAGTTTTCATACGAAGGTAGCAGCTATAAAACTTACGTATTCATACGTCAAGTAATATGATCTGCAGCCGTCACTTTTGATGGATGAAGGTGACCTGGTGGTCTAGGGATACGGTGTTAGACTTCTGTGCTGGGGTCCGGGGTTCAATCCTCTACTTCGACACAAATTTATCTGATTGCCAAACCCTTCCTTCACCTCTGACAAGACGTGTATTAATCACAACTTGTGAATGTGTGGAATGACAGGCCTCCACCGTGGTTCGGATTCCACGTTAAACTGTAGGTCCTCCATTTCATCTCACAATCACCCTACCATTACACATTAGTGTAGGTGCGTATAACCCGAACGGGTAGTAAACGCGCTGATAATAATATTAATACCTAAATAATAAAACTATGTTATAATGTTTGACCGTAAAGATGTTTTTATTTTCTTAAAGGCCTTTACAATGAAGATTAGAATATAGACTAGTTGAAAAATTATACTTAGATTGGTGAATCGAATCGTATATATTATTCTAATATGTCTACCAATGCTCTTGCCGTTGAGATAACCAGGCTATTTATGTGCTCAACGCTTAAAGACTTATTTGGTGAAAATATTTACTTATCATAAAACACGTTTCATTACCACTACTTACACTAATTTTCTAGTATGAAATAATTTGGTAAGTCCAAGTCCTAAATAAGAAAAATAAAATTAATTTGTAAAGGTAACAAAATCACACGGAATATATTCTACACAGTTTGAAGATTAGGTACTTTTCCCTGATTATTTGACATTTTTAAGGAGATGCTGATAGCGATACTTTGTCTATAACCGATCTGTAGTTCTGTCAACAACAACAAAATCAGACATGGAACTCACAGAACCATCATCGGTGATTGTAAGCGAGACCTCTATGGACAATTTCAAATCAACGTAAGTAGAGTAACGTTATTTATTTACCACTGAAACAATTAATATCATTTCTTTAAATTTGTTAAAAAGTGACACCAATACATGGGAATCGAACCTGGGAACTTTGGCTAAGTGCGCCAATGCTCTCCACTGAGCAATCCAATTTTTTTTCCGTGCTCAGATTAAGAGGGCTTAATTCCCGTGCCCAGGTGTCATTTTTCAACCAATTTAAATGTATCGAATTGTGGTCCTCACCATAAGGACAATGCAGTAATTACAATGAATTGAAACCTGTTTGTTGATATTAATTAAATTAATTTCACGATTCATTTTTTCAATTTTCTTAATATATCACCACCGTCTTACACTAATTCAATTAGATTCTAAGCCATTAAACCCACTTCGGTGGCCGCACGATCTAGGATGTCACCCTGGCAATAGACTAGACAGGCGATAATGGGGATGTTGAGGTTTGAATCCCGGTCAGGATTATTGAAGTTGGTTTTTTCTAAATGGTTTTCAACTCTATCTCTCCACGCAAATGCGAGTACACTTCTTATAAAATCAACCTTTCTCATCCCTAATATATTAGAGTAATTAATGCATAGGTATATAACCCGAACGGATAGTAAGATGCATTGCTAAAAACATCATCTATTTGTCACAAAAAACAGTTATAGTCTGAGCAGTAGCTTAATACGCCAAAGCGACGAAGACTAATTAATTGAAACTGTCGGCTACGATCATAATTTCCACGTTTAGTATGTCTGATCATAATGCAAAATTCAGTAGATCAATCCCGTCCAAACACATGGTACGTAGTTGTTTAGGACTACTCTATTTAAGTATATAATATATCTATGTAGTGTTGTGATACATTAGTTAGTGATAGTAAAAGTAAAATTTAACAAAGGCTTCGTGAGTTTGTATATTGTTTGAGGGACGCTTGTGAGGATAATGGATAATGTGAATATGAAAGTGCTGTTATATGCAGGTGACGCCGAATTAATGGTTGAGAATGAAAGAGACTTGCAGAATACAATGTTTGAATATGGCGACAGGCAGAATGGATTTTCATATAAATGTCTCCAAAACTAAGGTATTGGTTTTTGATAAGGACGAATCAGTAAATGATTGTCAGCTTAGTATGAATGGAAAACTGTTGGAACAAGTGAATGATTTGTGTATCTAGGCTGAATGTTCATTAAAAATGGAAGAATGGATGGTGAAATCGACAGACGGGTGAAAGCATATTGCAAGATTAGTAGAATGTATGTGGACTATTTGCAAGGAATGTAATAGTATCGAAAGAAGAAAAGATGGAAGTATATAAATGTGTGTTAACAATAGCATTGTTTTATAGATGGGAAGCGTGGGTTTGTCAGGAGAAACACAAGAGCAAGGTGAATGCGGTTGGAATGATATAGCTAAGAAATGTTTGTGAACAAACTCGTATGGACAGAATCATTAATGAATGGGTGCTGAAGGAGTGCTGTTTGAAAGGGAATTCAATAGGTCAATGTGAAAGAAGCGTCTTACGTTGGTTTGGGCATATTGAGAGGATGAGTGTGGGTAGAGGGATGAAGAAAATATATGAAGGTAGAGTGTGTGGATAAAAAGGAAGGGGTAGGCCATGTAAGACGTGGTTGAATGTTGTAGACGAATGTGTGAAAAAGTAAAAGATTAACGGTTTTAGGAATAAAAGCGCATGAATGACTCGGTGTATGGATGTTGTTGAAGCGATGGGAGTATGCAAGGATAGGGAAGTGTGGAGAAAGTTAGTGAGGATGAATTGAATAGGGAATAGTTTTTTTTAGCTATATTCACAGTTTCTTGTCCACCCCATAAGGGAGCGGCGTGTTTATATATGTATGTATGTATGTATGTATGTATGTATGTATGTATGTATGTATGTATGTATGTATGTATGTATGTATGTATGTATGTATGTACTTTTACTATCACTGATTAATTTCTCATAACGTTATATGATAAATCTCTCCATAATTAAATCAAATGTTTAAAAAAAACTGCTAACATTTATTACCAGTCACCCTTCTAATTCTGAAAGGTCGGGTAGTAACTGGTACAATCATTAGAGTTTACATAACAGAGAGGTGTTTGTTTTTTAGGTTAGCGTTGACGGAACAACCTCTGCGACCAGCTGAGGACAAAGATGTGTACAGCCCGTTTGCCATGCGCCATGTCGAACATCCTAACACGTAAGTAGACATGTTACTAAAATGAAATATCACAAAGAAGAAATTTTCAAATAATCTGTAGGTTTTTTTACTCACAAATTCGGGTAAATTCCGTCTAAATTTAACCTTCACTCTCTAGCACATGAGCGTAATTTATATATGTGAGTATATCCCAAACAGGTAACTAAACGTGGTGCTAAAAATAATAATACTGAGTGAGAAACGAACCTATATCTCACTGTCCTGAAAAAAAGTCAGATTAAACAATCTTGATGTTAAGTTTGTGTGCACATCTATGTAAGTTTAGCGATACATACATAATTATATATATGTATATAATTTTATATATCTAGATAGAATGATATATTATGTAAATAACTTAGCTTACTTATTTCCACTATGACGAAGCTTACATGAAAGACCCATAATGAATCCCGTCAAAGTAAGACTGTATGGCTACTGTCGTATTCGCGAGCTGGTTGCCGCGGAAAAACCGCCATGACCTGAACACCGGAACTTCAAGCAATGTTATTTATAAATGAGATCCAAACTACGGTGTGATTTTCATTTAAGTCCCGTTATTTGAAAACTGGAGAATATTTTAGCCACAACGGCGCGAGTAAAAATAATATAGCTATATTTATATTATTGGTGCATTTAATTAATAATTTAAATAGAAAATGTACATTAATACAAAAGGAAGTATTAGTTGAAGTTTTTTTAAAACTTTTTAACAAATAAAATAAACCATATTTATAAAAAGGCCAAATTTTAGTGGAATACGTAAATGTACAAATTACACTAATATGCTAGGGATGAGGAAGGTTGGATTTAGAGGAAATGTACTCGCATATGTATGTAGAAAGACTGGGAAAAACGATTTAGGAAAAATCTCAGTACACCCGAACAAGATTTGAACTTTGGTCTCCCAATCATTGGCAGTACAATCTCTTACGAGGGTGACGCCTTAAGGTGGGATTGTAGGAAACGTGCGTTAAGGGCGGTGTTTTTGTAGTTTTTAAAGCAAAACTTTTTTTGCCAAAATAAATTAAATGCTGCTCCAGTAGAAATATAGAGTTACATTTTCTTATTATAGTGATATCAAAAGTTTTTGAATGTCTGTCATGAAAATAGCGGAATTAGATGACAAACTTTTTAAATTAAGAAGAAACGTTGTCATTAAATTCCAGGACACCCTTGACAGATATTCGAGAACTGTTGATATCAACATTTGAAGAAGACTAAACTCTTTGTTTCTACTGGAGAAATAGTTGATTTATTTTAAATAGAAAAAAAAATATTGTTACAAAAACTGCAAAAAACACTGCCCTTAATTGCGTTCCCTACAATCTCTCCTTGAGGTCCACGGCGAGTCTAATATCACTATGTTAATGACTAGGATGGGGGGACTTGTTTGTTTGAAGCGACGCGGGCGCCGTGGCGCACATGTTGAAAGGAAGCATCGGGACAGGAATCCTGGCGATGCCTAACGCCTTCATGAATGCCGGATTGGTCGTTGGAGCAGTTGGTACAGTCGTTGTGGGGTTTGTCTGCTTCCACTGCGTGCACATTCTAGTGAGTGGCTCAGACACATAGTTTTAAAAAATATATTGACTCTCATTTAAGTCAATCGGTTAGTTTATATATAACCTTTGAAGTTTAAGGAAGGGTTATACAGGGCGTACTTTGCACCCATTGTCACCCATGCAGCAGAAATATGGACATTGAATGTGAGAGAAACTAGGGAAGTGGAAGCCATGGAGATGAGATTTATAAGGAGCATGTTAGCTGTCACGAGGTGAAACAAGATTAGGAATGAATTGATCTGGGAAAGAGTTGGGATACAGGGAGTACATGAGATAGTAGAGGAAGCAAGACTAAGATTGTGTGGGCGTATAATGAGGATGTTGGAGTACATGAGATAGTAGAGGAAGCAAGGCTGAGATGTTATGGGCGTATAATGAGGATGGGGAAGGAGAGGATGCCAAAGAAAATTATGGAAATAAAGTTTATAGGGAAAATACCGCAAGGGAGGCCAATAAATAGATGGGAGAAGCAGAAATCAGAAAGTGTGCAAGTGTGGGGAGAAGAACGGAAGCAATTAAAGGCGGAAGAATGGTGGAAGGATAAGGGGAGATAAAGGAATTTAACTAAAGTGACCCACCGACAGGATGGAAACAGTTGATGATGATAATGGTGATGGTTGGTTTATATGGATATACATTTTAAATGTTAATTTTTTGAAAGTGGATACAGAAGTAGATTTAATTAATATATTATATATATTTTGTTCTAACATATGCATATGTATCGCCCATCATGCTCTTCACAATAAAGGTTAGATATGTAGTGACAAAGTAGGTGCGTTGAAAAGTGATCTTAGATAGTAACATACGTAAAGTAGAGCTTGATTTTAAAAGCATACCATTTATGCTGCTAGGATACACTCCAATTTTCATAGGACTGATAGGTTGACTCCAAAGACTAAATTAGAAATATTACCATGAACCAGGTTTTGTAAAATGCATGTTGAATACATTTTTTTTTTTGTCGTATGNATAGGACTGATAGGTTGACTCCAAAGACTAAATTAGAAATATTACCATGAACCAGGTTTTGTAAAATGCATGTTGAATACATTTTTTTTTGTCGTATGGGCTTGTAGCCTGGATATCCCTGGTCTTCTAGTGTCAGTAATTGATATGTAAACATCTTCTAAGGTTTGGGCACCATGTAGGTGCGTTACTTCGATGATTATGTGGAGCCAGTAGAAGTCTTAAACTTAACTTAAGCCTAGTTAACCAGACAGTGCGACCATAAAAATAAAATTCCCTTAGGATAAAAACACTTATGATGCCACCGGGAATCGAAGCCGGGAACTCTATGTTTAGAGCCAGGAAGGCTAAGCACTAGACTAAGAAGTCTATTACGTTATAAACTAAAGTATCACCTGACTAATTGTGTTTGTAACAGGTCAAATCATCCCACATTTTGTGTAAACGCGAGAAGATACCATCGTTAGATTACGCCGAAACTGCGGAACTCGCTTTCAAGACTGGCCCTGTTCGACTCCGGCATCTGTCTGGTTTCTGTGGGTGAGACATCAAATTAGAGCTCCGTAAAAATGGTTTTATCTTTAGTCAAATTTCATTTTTTAAATTTCACTTTTCGGTGTTATTTCGTGTTTATTTCAAAATTACATGTTATCTGAGGTGTTTAAGTATTATTTACATATTGAAACAATGTATACAAAATTAAAATTTATTATTGGAACCCTATATATTTGCTTTACAATTCTTTGTCAAGTTTATCTGCATATTTCACAATTTTGTAACCTGAAGTTTGCTTACAGAACAAGAAAATATTAATCAAATTACATCATTGTTAAAATTTCTGCATTTATTTCTTCTTAATTTAGTGTTTATTTAAAGATTTTTTTTTTCTAAAAGCGGTGTTATTTCGTTTTATAGCAGGATTTCGTGTAACAAGACAATTTCATTTTATTTCGCTTTTCAAAAACATTGTAATTGATATCTAAAAGGGTGACCTGGTGGTCTAGGAGCAAGGTGTCAGACTTCTGTGCTGAGGGTCCGGGGTTCAATCCTCTGTCCCGGCACAGATTTATCTGATTGCCAAACCCTTCCTTAGGAGGACCTACAGTTTAACGTGGAATCCGAACCACGGTAGAGGCCTGGCATTCCTCACATTCACAAGTTGTGATTAATACACCTCTCGTCAGAGGTGAAGGAAGGGTTTGGCTATCAGATAGATCTGTGCCGGGACCGAGGATTGAACACCGGACCCCCAGCACAGAGGTCTGACACCTTACCCCTAGACCACCAGGTCACTAATTTGTCTGTTGAACTTGTCTTAACTAAACTTGACTCGCAAATACCCATGTTACGTTACAGTAACTTTGTGAAATGGACTCTCATCTGTGGTTACTACACCGCCCTAAGTGTCTACGTAGTGTTCATTGCAACGTCAATAAAACAGGTAACTGAAAGTCAGCTACACGTGAAGAAAGGTTGTTTTTTATATCTGAAAAACTGTAAGAACAATATTATAATTCGACTATGAATAGATTTAAGTAATAGACTTAGTTTTTTTTCCCGATAAAGTCAGTGTAGAATAGTTTTAACACTAATTCCAGTGTAAAAACAAAATAGTAAATTGCAGTTAGAGACTTATCTGGAGGTAACAAAACTATCAATAAATTGTCCTAGAAAATTCTAAATAATTTCCATATAGTATATTATAATTTGTAACAAACGGGAAATGAACCCAGGACCTCTAGGATCGTAGTCAGGTGCACTGACCGCTACACCAAGGTGCTGGTTTATATTCAAAGTATGATTATATGCCGTTTAAATATCAAGTAAACATAATTTTGTACATTTAAAACGTTTAATTTGAACCTCCAACATGAAATAAAAATAAAATCCCAGCTTATTTTCGTTGCAGGTCGCAGATTATTACTACCCCACCACCGTCCAAGAAGGAAATGATTTCAACATCCGACTTTACATTCTGATGCTGCTACCGTTCCTCTGCGCTTTGGGTTTGATCAGAAACCTGAGATACTTGGTTCCTTTTTCCACTCTCGCTAACCTTTTCATCGTCGGGGGTTTCACCATAACCCTTTATTACCTGTTCACGGACATCCCTTCGCCCGATGAAAGGAACTACTCGGGGTCTCCAGCGGGGCTTCCGATCTTCTTCAGCACGGTGATCTTCGCCATGGAAGGTATCGGGGTGGTGCGTGGATCCGCTGTGGAACATTCTAGTCTAGTCTCAGGAGTCAAATCTCCCAGTAAAAGATAGCAAGAAGCTCATGTCGAATGAAGGAATGGCTGACGTACGAATGTCGACTATATATACGGCTCATAGTATAGTCTCGGGAGTCAAACAATCTCCCAGTATAAGATAATAAGCAGTTAGTGTCGAATGGGGGATCGGCTGACGTGTGAATCTCGATCATTCAAATAGCCCTAAGCTTAGTCAGACATTAGGGTCGATTATCACCCTGTTTCAAAGTTATTTGGCTAGATCGGTGTACCAGAAGTCAGAAGTCTAGAAGACCCTGGTTTGATTTTTTTTTTTTTGCAACGTGTCTTAATATATGTTTGGACTGTTCGCATTCAACTACATAAATGGATTGGGATAAGTTAGATAGAATGCATCCACATTTGCATGGAAAGAGAGGTAATACACAATTTTGTAAGAAATAATACCGTCACTATTCGAGCCCTAATCTAAGAGTCACTGACAAAGCCAGACTAGATGAGCTTTACGTCTATTCCACGTGCTTACCGGTGCGAGTTTTTTTTTCTGAGTTGTTTCCCTTAATCCGACACCCTAGTTCAATCGGTAGCGTGTATTTCTACTAAGCTAAGGGTGCCGGGCTCAATTCCCGGCATAGTCGAAAAAAGTTATAATTGGTGAAATGTGGGTTTCCCTTTCCACAGTGGTGAATTAACGGTCGGAGTTTGGATGTAGTGTTGGTTCTAGATTTAAGTTAATTTTTTACTATTTATCCCCGCGTCTTACTACCCGTCCAGGCTATTTGAATATTTTCCTCTAATGGAGGGAGGATGCGGAAGGTAGAACTAATAGGGAAATGTACATGCATGTGCTTGGTGGAAGAGGGGGAAACTCATTTATTAACAATCACCCTTAGTACACCCAGTCGGATTCGAACCTCAACATCCCTGTCACCTCCAAGACAAACAAGCCCAGACTGACGCCTTTTTACACATCACCACTGGTGTGGGTAAATGTCCTTACTAACAAGAACAAAGACTTATATCTCTCTTGTTTCTGGAACAGGTGATGCCTTTGGAAAACAGCATGAAGAACCCGAGTCACTTCTTGGGCTGTCCCGGAGTCCTCAACGTCACCATGGCCGTCGTGGTGCTTCTGTTTGGTGTCATGGGGTTCGTCGGGTACCTCAAATTTGGAGAAAACACGCGGGCAAGTATCACCCTCAACTTGCCTACAGAGAATATGTGAGTTCCTAAAATAATATGGATCTCAACCATGAGATAAAGCTCTAGACCCATCCGGGATTCGAATACAGCTATTTTTAAAAAAATGATTGTTCGTATCCTTAAGTTGGGATGGAAGTTATCTTGAGTCAAGGCTATTTTTTTATGTAGTTTTATTGCAAAAAATCTCAACAGGCCTTGAATATATATTATGGATATCTAGGATTTTGATGAAAACATTTGCCATTTATATTGTAAAATGCGCACGGTGCACACCCACAAAAGCACCATTTTGGGCACATGCCATTTTCATTATATATAATCATAACAACTGTTCCTTTCTCACAGTTTGGCCCAAACAGCAAAGCTTCTCATAGCCGCATCCATTTTGTTGACATTTGGCCTTCAATTTTTCGTACCTACCGACATATCATGGCCTATGATTGAGAAGAATGTCTGCGATAAATGGAAGAATATACTTCAGAATGTGTACCGTATATCAATGGTCACTGCAATAGGTAAAAAAAAAAAATTAAAGTTCAATTAAGTTATCGTTATATTTCATTTACACCCAGCTCTCGTATTATATTGAGGTTATGTCTGCCCTGTAAGGAGTTATAGATCGATACAGTCTTGGATATTTCTTTCATCTTATTTATTCTTCTGAATTTCTTTAGTTGACTTTACGTCTCCCAACAACCCGTCTTAAGACTACGCTTATGGCATGCGGGTGCGACTAATTGTAGACGAACCGCTCGCTATGCGTTAAATGTAAAATTATCTAGGGATCGTTTTCTTTCTCTGGTATACAGTATTCTATTACAAGCTGTGGCCACGTGGTCTAACGCGCTACTCTCGCAGTAGGCTAGACTGTCGGTGGCAAGAGAGATCGAGGTTCGAATCTTGGTCCGGTGTACCGAATATATTTTACCAAACTTGTTTTCCACTCTCCCTCCACACAAACGTGGGTACATTTCTTATAAATATAACCTAGCTAGTACCTCAAAACCATTATCGTAATGAGTACATAAGCGTACAAACCAAACGGGTATTAAGACGCAGTGATAAAAAAATCAATATTAATAAATTTAAGCTTGAGATACTAAAAAAAGGTACAAAGCATGTATATATATATAATTTCCTCATGAATTTCCTGTAGTTCTTCTCGCTACGGCAGTTCCCAACTTGGGTCCCATCATCTCCTTGGTAGGTTCCGTTGTCTACTCCATCATCGGTCTCCTGTGTCCAGCGGTGATCGAAACGGCGACCTGTTGGGAGAGCGGCCTTGGCCGATGGAACTGGTTGCTCTGGAAGAACCTCCTCATCATCATGTTCTCCTTGGTGGCCTTGGTTACAGGGACCTACATCAGCGTGGGGGACATCATCAAACAATACTGAACACTTCAGTGAGAAATGACGAGGGAAGAATATCTTCTTCACCTGTAGGAGTCTGGAAATTACATTCTTTGTACAGCTTGATTTTGGTAGGAAGACCTCTCTGGAAAGACTTATTTCATTACAAGAATCCTAATGTATAGTTCAGTGGCGTACCCAAAAATGTACTTGGGGGATGGGGAGAGGGCTGCAAACCCTCAAGTGGTAAACAATATTAAAAAAAAGTAATTTACTCATATATAATAAAATAATTTTATTTGTATTTTTAAATTATGAATAAATACATGGGTATTGTATTAATTTTATATCATGTTTATTATTTATGTATTTAAATACAAATCAATATCCTACCTTGCTTTTAAAAAAATTAAATTTTCCTATTTACAAATTAGCAAGTAATATTTTAATATTTATATCGGATGAATATTTAAAACAATTTGAATGAATAAAAAACCCACAAGTATATTCAAACAAACTCTGAGAAATAATTTGTTGCCCATATTTGGAATTTACTTTTTATCAGATGGACAGGTTTCTTACCCAGACGACAAATATTTATATAAGTTTATAGTTATTTAGTTGACTTTTAAAAGACAAGTGGAAGACAAAAATCGTATGTGCTATAAAAGCTCCATGGCATCAGCTCGCACTCGAGCTATACCGACCAAGCAGTCGCAGCAGTTAGTCACAATTTCTACCGATATAGGGTGTCATGTGGTCAGCACAACAAACCCCACGGCCATTAATCTCAGTTCTCTAGACCAGATCCGCTACTTTTTCATTCAAGTAGCTACTCATTTGTCTTCCCAATGTTGAGTTGACTGCGTTTCAGACCCACAGCTTCACAGAAAAATCTGGAAGCACCAGGGATCGAACCTAGGACATCTGTATCATATGCTATAAAGTTGTATTAAAAGCATATGTGACCCTTTTAGCAAGTGTGACATCAGTCCCACGTTGAGCTATAATACCCCATTCACTCTTAAGTATCCTACCTTGAGTTATTACACTATGGCCCTATTTTATAAGCTTCACCATAGTTGAACGAGTCGAGGTAGCACTGCTACTTCAAGATAAATTGAGTGTACAGTGATAGAGTGAGCTGTTACTAAGAAATTAAAGTGCAAAAAGGTTAAAATGTTGAATACTACATTTCTATTAAAAAAATCTCAACCACATTAATTCAAACGA
This sequence comes from Timema bartmani, assembly GCA_902151455.1. NCBI lineage: Eukaryota > Metazoa > Arthropoda > Insecta > Phasmatodea > Timematidae > Timema > Timema bartmani. Next base: position 4,226 of record CABFWB010000630.1, on the reverse strand, counting down.
CGTTAAAAAAAATACTAATTAATAGAATGTATTATTATTTTTGAAATTATTAAAGCGCGAATAAAGGCCAACACAATTTATGATATTGAGATGAATCTCAAAATATGAAGACATAAAACATTTTATCTGTAACAATATCTTTCCGAGAATTATTTTCTCCTCAAACAAATGTAATTGCACATGGATACATTTCTTTTTTTAGTTTGAATTAAATCTGCATTACAGTGCTGCTGCATTTCGGCGGACAGATGAACTAATAAAAGCGCTGCACAGAAAGTAATAGAAACCATGAATGATCCAGCTTTTTATTTTCACTGTCTTGAAGTAAGTTAGTTTCAGTAGTATTGGCTTGAGATATTGAGCTGATGTAAGCTATAAGGGATTTTTTTTTTCTTTTAGGAAAAGGTTGCGATGAATCTTTAGAGCAGTAGTTCTCAAAAGGGGTACTGCAACGGTATCGCGAAAAATATGAGGAAAGTTATAATTAACAAGTATTGCACTAAAATTATTCTTGTTTAAATTAAGAATAATTTCGAGTTTCTAAATTAAACTTTTAATCATAAAAGATTGTATTTATTTTAATTACGTCTTCTAATAGGTTTTTCTTTAACTCTTGACGTTTAGACGTTTCATACCAATAATGCCACGAAATATAGGAGATACATTATCAAGGGGTGCGTGTTTGAACCTCAGTTGGACCCTTCAAATGAAGATTCATAAGGCCGGATGTGAGCGGATTGGATTCTTTCATAATCATAAAGAGTAGAGGCATGCTTAGCAATGTCGTGTTGTGCAGTGTTTTCAGGGTAAGCAGAGAAAGTCTAAACTGTACCTGTGATCGTATGTTCTAATCACTCAGTAGAACGGTCATTGGCCATAATAATAATCATCATCCTCATCACAATGATCATAATTATAAATTTCCCAATTGAGTTATGTAAGCCTAGTGCAGAGCCTAAGAATGATTGACCAAATTGGGTACTAACATATTACAGGTACAGTTTTCAAAATAATTCGACTCAGTGGCCACATGGTCTAACGCGCTATGTTATAACATACTTCCCATGACGAGGAGATCGATGATCGAATCTTTGTCGGGTGTATTGAGAGTGGTTTGCCTAAAATGGTTTTCTATTATCCATACACGCAAATATGGGTACACTCCCTCTAAATATAACCTTCCTAATTCCTAAAACTATCAGCGTAATTAGTACATAAGTGTATAATCCGAGCGGGTAGTAAGAAATGGTGCTAAAAAAAGTTTCAACAATCTTTGATTACCCTGGCTGTACTCCACGACATGAGATTTACGTCAAGTACCTAAAAAAGAAAACATAATTTTGGAAAGGAACCTGATTTTGATTAATAACGTTGCCTACTTGATGATTTCGAAGTTATTTTGCGAAGCAGATTGTATCTTAACTTAACGCACCTAAGCAGTCTAAGCACTATCACACCTAGACGCCAATGTACGAAATAGAAAGAGAGGAAAGGAAATGAGAAGTTCACCCTGAGAAGAGAAGGCTCTTGTCTACGTGCTGATAACCCTTTCCCTCTTCCTCTGACGAGTTTACACACTCACTTTAATAATTGCTCCTTGAAAACATTAACTTTCTTTTTAATTGTACCTTTTTCTTGTTTCCTAATCTAGATAGACATTTGCTACTTCGGGCTTTCCACTAATTCAAGATAAAAATAATAATTTTGTGACAATCTAAATCCATTTTTAGAATCATTTAAAAATGTATGGTTTTTGTTTCAACGTTATATCTTTAAATCTCGTTGAATAAAACGTAAATTCATTAACATGGGGAATCCTATCTTGATCGGCCGTGACGTCACAGGTAGGCAAAGTCCTTAAAGTGTTAAACCCTAACCGACAGTAGCTTTATGGCATCAGCTCTGATAGTTACATGTTTGCATCGTGCTTACAGGCGACAGCTTCAGTTCTCAACAAAAACAACAACAAATATTTATGGGGTGAAACTGTTTCGTATATGGACGGATTGTTTTTGTTTCAAACGTTATTTCTTTAAATCTCGTTGAATAAAACGTAAATTCATTAACATGGGGAATCCTATCTTGACCGGCCGTGACGTCACAGGTAGGCAAAGTCCTTAAAGTGTTAAACCCTAACCGACAGTAGCTTTATGGCATCAACTCTGATAGATACATTTTTGCATCGTGTTTACAGGCGACAGCTTCAGTTCTCAACAAAAACAACAACACATATTTTTGGGGTGAAACTGTTTCGTATATGGACGGATATGCAAATAATTTACACGGTGGGCCCTTTGCCCTAGTATCAGTTTAATTCATTTTTCGATATCGCACTTTTCGCGCTCTTCCTCTCCAACGTGCTGGAGTCGATATCTCCCTTTTCGTTGCGTAGCACCTCTTGCACAGTGGTGACCCCCGACTTCTTACCGGAACCTTCGAACGCCATGTTGATCTCCCCCTGAGTCTTGGTCGATAAGGTCGGCAGGACCCGGTTGTCGTACGAGCCTCTGTTCTTGTTCTGTTTCATTAGGTATAACGCCACGCCGATCACACCCACGCCGACCACGATCGCCAACCACTTGATCGTGTTTAAAACGTTGACGAACTTGAAGGCCTTCTTCAAGGTCACCATGTTTGGGTCGTCTACCTCGATTCCCTGAGGACATTGGATTAGTAAGATTAAAAATATATTTGAATATTTTCTAAAGATAATATAAACACGAGATAAGGGCAAGGTTTTTTTTTGCAGTTTTTATAGCGAAACATTTTGTTGTCGAAAATAAGTAAAATATTTCTCCAGTAGGAAAATAGAGTTTAATTTTCTTCAGATAGTGACCTCAACATTTGTTGGGTATCTGTCAAACCTGTCCTGGAATTGATTGACAACTTTTTTTTATCTTAATTTAAAAAAATTCTCATCTAATGCCAAATATTAAAGAACTGTTGATATCATTACGTGAAGAATATTAAACTCTATGCCGAAGCAATATTTTATTTATTTTGGCCAAAAAAAGGTTTTGCTATAAAAACTGCTAAAAAACACTGACCTTTCACCGTGTTCCCTACATCCCTACCATAAAAAGTCGTGCTATTTCAATTCATTAGTTTTTTTTGACAGCCTAAATGAATATATTAAATTTTAGCTTTATTATAGCTTTGGGGTTTTCTTAAGGGAGAGGACTTTTAAACAAGCAAAGGTTCTGATAGAACTAGACGTTTATCTACTTATATTCGCTGTCGAAAAATTAATGAATTAACAGATTCACATCTTGATTAATATCTGAAAGTGAATGTACCCTTATTTACCTATTTTAATAATTATAAAATGCCTTTAATTTGTAACTAAAAGGTCGCGTAAGATGTGGTGATATTAGTGCCCCTACAGAGCACCGTTTTATTTACCTTCTCTTTCTGTAAACCTCCAGGTCACACTAGTATCTTGTTTGACATTTATTTTCTAAGGTTTTATCTTATTTTGTCACTTAGATACGAACTTCTGGCCGGTAAACATTCGGTTACTTGATCAAACATGCTATATAGTCTAAAGGAAGAACCATTAAAAATACAAACATATATTTTCTATCAATATTGGTAACATTTTGATATATTATTATAGTTATTTATTAAGTATTGATAATATCTATCAAAGGGAACAGTTATTATTTATTTATTTATTAGCGTCTTACTACCCGTTCGGACTATACGCTTAAGTACTAATTACGCCAATGGATTAGGAATTAGGAAGGTTGGATTTAGAGGAAGTGAACCCACATTTTCATGGAGGTAGAGTGGAAAACCATTTAGGAAAAACCACTCCCAGTTCACCCGACCAATATTCGAACCTCGATCTCCCCGTCCTCGGCAGTAGAGCTCAACACGACTAGCGCGTTAGCCAACTACGCCACCGAGGCGGGTAAAGGGAACAGTTGCAGATCACATGATCTGGCCTATGAATACGTGAAAATAGAGCTAATAACTATTCTGGCTGTCAGATAAAGCTCGTCCTAAGAAAATGGACGGTAAACTCTGATGTTTAGGCCTATAGGAAGCCCACTTTATACCACCAACATTGATTGAAAGTCACATAGTTATTATTTATTTATTTGAGGTATTTAACGTGCACTTTCTGAACCAACTGATTATATTAGCACACGAGAATTTATATCAGCAAAAGCGAAAGGACCTACCAATTTTGCTGGTAAAAGTATTTTCACATACTTTTCAGG
>CABFWB010000629.1:226478-249206 GCA_902151455.1 Timema bartmani | reverse complement strand
GGGGGGGGGGGAGGGGGGGGGGGGGGAGAGTGGAAAACAATTTTGGAAAAATTACCCGCAGTACACCCGACCAAGATTCGAACCTTGATCTCCCTGTGATTGGCAGTCTAGTCTACTGCGAGAGTAGCGCGCTAGAACACGCGGCCACCGAAGTGGGTCGTAGATGGTTTTTAATACATGACAATTTTAATCTAGGTGTGTGTTAGGGTGTTCAAAGGGTAGATTTTCATAAATTGTTTTACATTCCCCCTCCAAGCGAATGCGGGTATCCTTCCTCTAAATATCACCTTCCTAACCCATTAGCTTAATTAGTACATAAGCGAACGGTTATTAAGACGCGGTGCTGAAATAATAATAAATTAGGTGTGTGCCCCGCGTCTTACTACCCGTCCAGTTACTATTACGCTTATAGCGGGAGGGGAAGAGGCGAGTAAGAGACTTTATAGAAAGTGTAATGTACCTGCATTTACGTGGAGACAGAGTGAAAAACAATTTATAAAGAACCTCCTCAGTACACCCCGCCGGATTTCGTGCCCTGATTTCTACATCACCAACAAATCAGACAAGATAAGACTGACGCCTTTTTCCACGCAACCACTGGTGTGGCCTTCAGTTAGACTACACCTTGAAATTATTTCAGGTGATAAGGGGTCATTAATAGACCACATAACACTCTTGGGAAAAGGGGGACGGGGGGGCGCCTAATGTCTACATGATGTAACTTGCTGTATGGTGAGTACAATGTTACGTAACACAGATCTTGTACTTAATCTATAATGTTGAAAAAATAATAGTATTATTCATGTTATACATATTAGTAAGCTTAAGTACTTATATACACTCGTTTGTATAGGCTGTTAAACCATAAATAAAAATGGTAAATTATTGATATAAAGTTCTTTGAAATCATTTATATTAAGGATATATAATGGATTGTGGGTAGCTATTTTAGGATCACACAAGCTTCCCTATGAAATAATGAGCCATTTTTTGATGAGGGAAAGTTACAAAACACAATTTTGAGGGGCGAAGGGTCAGGCAAAGTGATTACTTGGTGTCACATGGTGGCTGGGGGGACGAAAAATTAAGAAAAAAGGCGTTACTTGGGCTATGGATTACGCCCAAGTATAATTTGACACTAAATTGCATAAACATGGATCAAGAGTCTTACTAAGGGAGTCCCACGGTTTTAACTTACTTCTTTTCATCATAATAACACGTTTAACCCACAAAATAGTACATTTTATGATGAATTGACGTTCAGAGATCCCCTAACGTTCACCGTTTAGAAGTTTTATCCTTCGACTACTCTACTGGATATATGTTATCGTATTTCTTTCCCGTGTATTTTCAATTTGCCACATACACAGTTTTATTGAATAACCGTTATGTCATTTAGATAGAATAATTAGTATTAAAAATATTGTAGGCTGACTATCGAAATCATTATCAATTGGGTGTAACCATGTTTCACAAATCTCATAATTTATATTATTTATGTGGCACAAATATTGTATCTAAGAACTCATCTTTTTCACACTTACTTCCTCTACTTAGACATAACCTTTCCCCCACAATCCTCTTGTTTTCTCTGTCTCCTACCAACCATCAAGGCTACACACATTTAATAGCTCTAGACGAGTAGGAATGAGGATTGTAGAATGTAAAGGAAATGTACCCCCATTTGTGTGGAGGGAGAGTGAGAAAACCTTAAGGGATGTTTCTTTTAAAACATCTGGCTGAATTTCTAATAGCTGGCCTCCCCATCACCAGAAAATCACACTAGATGAGCCTGACATCTAGTCCACGTGTCCACAGTTGTGGATACACAATAGTCTGTACTCTATAGTGATGCATTGACCAAATGTTGGTGGTTATTTCCTGAGAACAATCGTTTGTTCTTTTGACTTAATTCAAAGAGCAGATATGTGTTATAAGTCCTTAAACGAGGTCCAGGCCAGGAAGAGGCCACAGTGATCCTTGTAGGGTTTGACACCAGACAGCCATAATTTATATTTTATTCAATTTCTTATATCAAGAGAAAGTAATGTACCAGTAATCGTAAAAAAAATCTAACTCGAGATTTTAGTGAATATCTACGTTTTACGAAAACCAGAACAATAAAGTGTGGATTTTACAATTCTGTCTGTCTGTCCCTTGCCATTTCCCGTAAAATCCCACGCTACCGGGGATACCCATACCCATACGTGTCTGAACACAACGTAACTCAGAGACGACACTTCATCACATCAACCAGTTACCCCTGAAGCCGCAAACTAGGGTTAACAATTCATATAATATAATCATATATATCTATATATTATGTAATCATATATACATAATTAATCATGCTTACATCTCAACAAAACACAACTCCGCACTTAATCTATCCTCACGAACTTTCTCAACGCTTCCCTATCCTTGCATACGTCCTTCTTTTCAACAACATCCATTTACCAAGTCATACATGCTCTTTTATTTTTAAAACCTTTAATGATTCTCTTTTTTACACATTCGTCTACAATGTACTCTACAAGACTCTACAGACTCTACAACATTTTGTCACGTCTTACATGGTACCTCTTCCTTTTGATCCACACACTCTACCTTCATATATTTGCTTCGTCACTCGATCCACACTCATTCTCTCAACATGCCCAAACCAACGTAAGTTGCTTCTTTTACATCTAACATATGACTTGACGTATGAATGCATTTATTAAAATAGTTGTAAGTAATCGTCAAAAAGGTTTCTTCTTATCTGAATCTAACTGTAGACAAGGCCATCTTAAAAGCGGGTTGATTATTTTTTATAGGAATCCCCTTTCAAACCATCAATATTGATTTAACTTACCACAATTTGGCGTTGTATGAATATGTTTTATTAGATTTATATTCTATAAAGTTATCAAAAGTTTCCAAAAATAGTTCTTCATAAATTACTGTGCAGCCCGCTTCAGTGGCCGAACGTTCCAAAGCGTCACCCTCGTGGTTGACTGGCCTGCTAAAGACGGGGAGATCGGAGTTCGAACCAGGTCGGGTGTACTGTGTTTTTTACTAAAATGGTTTCCCTTTTTCTATCCACGCAAGTGCGGGGAAACTTCCTCTAAATTACAACATTCTAATCCCTAACCTATTAGCGTGATTAGTAAATAATCATATATTCCGTACTGGTGCACACGATTTGCAAACATCTCATCAGAGCTTTGTAATACCGTTACACGAACTGCGGGGTGAAAATTAAATTCATAATGATTGTATTCAAAATTGAACATAAACTATCATTTATATACTATAATAGATATAACATTTTTTATATATAAAACATACCCATATCACAATAAATTGACTAAAAATAAAATTACTACCAAACTAATACACAACAAAACTAAATGTATAAGCTACAAAATTATAACGATTTATTTTATTTTTGTCATATTGAAAAAAATAATTATTTGTGAATTTGGGTTTGCTTAAAATGTATTTTCTCACAATTATTTTTTATTTGTAAATTACAGTATTTATTTTAACATATGACTCTGTTTGCATTGCGCACAAACATTTTATAAAAATATGAATATCGGGCTTCGGGGAAGGACAATATTTACCATAGGTTTTCAGCAAACTACCCCAAAGTAAATTCCACTAAGGAAAACTATATCATCTTTTTTAATTCAAACAAACCCTCTTTATAAATTAATTTAAAAAAAAGTTCCTATCATTTAAAAAAAATCAAATATTTCAAAAATCTAATATTTGTAAACTAGGACTACCCTCAAATTATTTTTTTATAGAAATTCTAAAAAATATCAAACCAAATGTAAAATTTTGAAATATTTTGAAAACAGCCTTAACATTAAAAATAACCTTTGGTTTCAAGCTATAATACACAATTGCCTATATGAGAAAGTTGGTACGATTCTGCCCTATCATTTGGTTTAGGATGCACATAAAACGTAAAAATTCGTTATTATCTAGACGTTGACATTTTTTACGATTATAATACCTTATCTTGGTATGATAAAGTACAAAATTTAATAAATCAGACCTGCCAAGATTGAGAAAGATGGAATCTGCATCCAACACTTATTCTAAAACCAGATGAATTCCTTGTTCAAAATCTAGTATGTGTAACATTATTTTTCAGTAGACAGAAAGATACATGAACGTGTGAATATCGCATGCATGTCTAGTGAAAAGCTGTACAAAAAAATGTAGGACAATAGTTAAATGTACCATCTAAAAGAATTTGGTTCGTGGACACATAAATTCATTGATGGATGTACAAGGAAAAAAATATAATATTGTACCCTTTTTCATTCACCAATACGAATGGTTCCCCCTTCGCTGTAGCAACGAGTTTAAAACATCGTGAACATCCTCATTTGATTTGGGCAGTTTCGGAGCTGGTCTTAACCTAGAGTGATTTATGTTGTTTCCTATTTAGCATACGTCTCTTAGAGTGATCATATTCAGAACAACATTTTGAGTTTAAATTTATTGATGTATCAATTTTGATGGTATCTCCAAGAATTCGCCTTCCACCCTCCTTTTCACAGGGCTCACTAGGCTCGTGAATATAAGCTCCCTTAGTTTTGTGAAAAAATAAAAACCTCACGTAGCCTGTACAACTTTGCCCTATAACCTTTGTTTGTACAACACCAAAACACAAAAAACTTCACCACTCCTCTTCAGCTCATGTACTCGTCCAAACTTATAGTTTTGAAAAATTACTAACGGTTTCCCTTGTTCGTTCAACATTTGCTTCAGTTTCATGTTTTGAAACGAATATTGGCGACCTAAATATACAAAAATATATGAATATAAATAAATATTGATCAAGCTATTTAATTAGAAAAGCTATATTCTTTTAAATGCTTATTCATTTTAATTGTTTAAAAGTAAATAGATGAATTAATAAAAAAAATACCAAGCTACGTGAACTGCAAAGTTTTACAAACAGTAATTAACAACTCTCAATGATGATTGTTATAACTGACTTTGGCCTTGAATCAATTAAGGGGATTAGGAGTTGAATGGGATTCCCGGTTTTTCCACAATTCACGTGAACCGGCAGACAGGTATTCTTCAGTCCGCAATAGGAGTGCGCCCGTCCGCGGTGCTTGGATAATTTACTGTGTAATTTATATTTACATTATTATTTAAAAGGACTAATTATATAAATACAGATGACTTTGCTTTTTAGTGGGGCCTATAACATAAAAATTATACTTATTTAAACACTTACCAGGCAAACTAATGACAATTATTGGGATAATGAAATCATCATACGGTTTTTTTAAATGTTGAGAATAAAAATGAAACTATATTGAAACTATTATAGGCCTAATTGATTAGTAGGATATCTTTTTAAAAGTGTACGATGATTTATTTTGAATCTCAGACACTGAATGCAGACACAAACGCTATTATCCAAGCTAGACTAACTTGAGTTTAAATAATAATATTTTGTAACTACTTCTATAATTTCCTAAAATTTCGAATCAATCATCTTCGTTGCTAACAAATGGAAAATTTAGAACTAATAAAAACAGCTGAATAGTTTTTAATGGTGTACTCGATGGAATAAAATTGTTTTCTTTTGCCAACATATTTTATACAATGACAAGTTTCAATATCATTAGCCGTGTTTTCGCGATATACTTGGTATCGCTGTTTACTAACAAAGCGTTTTCACGGTTCTAGTAACGTGGCTGGTTACGAGTGTTTATGGCCGAAATGGTTCTGGTGTATAATATGTACTCGCTTTGCTCGTTGAGGGCTCCACCCCCAAACCCCGCAGTAAGTTTTCTTTGCAAGTGGATGTGAACTAATGTAATTCCAGCGTTGTTTTGAAACTAAAAAATGTGTAGAAAATGTGCAAAATTTACCTAAAATAAAAAAAAAATCTAGCTTTATCTAAGGTTTAATCGATGGAGATACAGCAAAAGGTAATAAGACCAAACTTGTTGATCTCACCAAATCTGCATCTGTTGGTGCAATCCGTTTTTTGATAGGTCTTTACTGTATAGCCACAAGAGACCTCCAAAGAAAGGTCCGCACCGACTTTAAAGTTGCTCCACCGTTTTGAATTTTTTTTGGGGGTCAAAAATTAAATTATTTAAATTTTGGAATTTTTCTCGTCGGCTATAGGTAATAAGCTATCAGTTTGCCAAATTTCAAGTTTCTAGCTCAAATGGAGGTGGGTAAACATTAATGTNAATTTTCCCGTCGGTTATAGGCTAGAAGCTATAAGTTCACCAAATTTCAAGTTTCTAGCTCATCTGGAAGTGGATAAACATTAATGTCAGTGAGTCTCCCATGTGGCTTTATAGTAATATATAATTGTTGATACTTTTAATCACCCCACTGTGGAAACATGAGTATCCACTTTTCAAACAACGGCCTTCCTATTAAAATCAGAATATATCCAGGGAACAAACTACCACAAACTTTTCCCCCTCATTATTCTCCCAATAAATGGTCACCATTTTCACTAACTTTGTGTTTCATTGGTAAAGTTGGAGATATATTTGATTGAATATAATATTGGACTACGTTGGTGGGGGTGACTCAACCTTCACTTCAAACTCTTAAACATCCTACTTTAGAAAAGAAAGACAAAATAATCTTTAAAATAATCTCGGTTGGGTTAGTGGCGGCAGAACATTATCTATATAGGGGGGGATGAGTTAATTAACCAAAACAAGGTTTTGTTTATATCCGCCAGGCCTATGAGGTTCCGGGGCCCACCCCCAGCAAATTTTGATGATTGGATGCCTCCAAGCAATTGGAGTCATCCTCACTTGGATTTATTTTACTATACTTTTCTAGCATCTAATTAAAGTCGTCTTCCCTTGGAATTTTTTTAGAAGAATTTGGATGCCTCTAGAAGATATTCAAAATTGTTATCACATGATTTTCACTTTATCTAGACACCTTGGAAAGAAAATTTTGTGATCGTCAAAAAAATCGAAATCTATAGATTTTGATAAATGTTGAAGTTTCATGAACCCGTGAAACCAAAAATGCTGTTTTAGCAATTCCATCTGTCTGCCTTTATGTCCGTCTGTTTCTGTATCTCGGGCTGGAGCCGAAACTATTTTACAGATGTGTCTAAGACTTTGTATCTGGGGTTTTCATAAGGTCCCCTCAAGGGATCTTCAAAATTAGATATCTAACCCTAAATTTAAAGGTAGTTTACTGAAGGGTAAAAAGAGGAAATATAGATTATCTCTAAAATAATCTAACGATTTTTATTAAATTTAATATCTAGACATTGTTTATCACTATAAAAAATATGGCAATTTTCATTTTCTCATGAAAATTACTTTGAGGGTACTTTACAAAAAGGAGATTTTTTCACAATTTCTCCGTAATTATTTGAGATACGAAATATCTTAACATTGTAATGTTGTATAAATATTAAAGATACAAATCTTTTTTTGAAATATATTTTTATACAACCAATAATTTATAGCTAAAAGCAAATATATATATACTTTTTAATCCAATTCTTTGAAAATGAATTTGATTCTTATGCTCTTTGGTGGACAAAGATGTTTTTCTTTTCTCAATTTTTTTCTGTAACAATGTCCCTAGTTCCTAAGGCCATAGATTAATTAATTAGTTAATTAATAATCTTTGATGTAGCCTTTCTGCAACAATGCATGGATCTATTATCTCGTTTCACCAATCTTAGAAGTTTTTTGTAAATGCCTTATTTAAATATTAAAGCAGGAGAAAGTTTGTGTGGTGCTGTGACATTGTCACAAACATGAAAGAAAGAGAAGACTGTTTGGCTCACCAATTCTGCCCCCATTTGGCTGGTCTGCAACACGACATCGAAACTACGTACTCTCCGCAACACATCAAGTATCAAACTGATCGTCTGTGGTTCGAGGTACACCTCCAAGCTCGACTCGAACAAGTGACTGTCGGAATGCGCAGACCCATGTGCACCAACGATTATGTTTTGGTGTGATACAGCCTACTTGCCAGCGCGCGATTTGAATAATTGCCCGATTAATTGAGATTATTCTCGAACATGTGCACGCCCCTCACCCCTGTTCCCGACTGTGTTTCCCGCGGTGTGTGAACACGTGACTGTGACTGTATTGTATATAACGGCTGGACTCTATAGCCAAAGGACTCATTTCTCTGCGCTCATTGAGGTGAGACACTTTGTGTTCGCATTAGGCTTAGTTTATTTTCTTCATATCAAAATTATGTTTGGCTCTTCTTGTTCTAAATTATATGTTTCGGCGTTATTTACTTAAACTTAACCCAAATTTAAATTCTTTGGAGACTGCAGTATTTGCCTGCCAGTCGTTATGGTTTATTTAATATTTAAACTTTATTTCTTATTGCAGACCCGTCTCATCCACTTCACGGATGGGTTCGGGGTTTCTTACGCCGCCATCTTGGGGCACTAGTTAGCTTATATACAAAAAAAACTTGTTGTAAAATGTATGGTTTTACTTGTCAAAGTAATAAGGTCTTAGTTCTTAAAATTAAATGAGTTTGTTGTTCAAATCTAGGGCCGCGAGCCCGTGCACTCAGCGCTTTAGCCAAGTTAGTAGTTAGGTTGATCTATTTTATTGATGTTTGTTAAATTTCCCTTTTTGCGCCTTGTAATGGCTGTTAGTTGTAATTCAGCATATTCGTGCCTCTTTTTTGTATCGACACCGATGAGTTGTATTTATCTTTACTTTTGTCCATGTTTAACATTTCTAGTTATGTTAGTCGCCTTCTGCGCAGGGTCAATTCTAAATGTGTCTATTTATTATTATTTAACTGTATATTATTAAAGGCTGGGGGTCACGCCCCATTATTATTGAGTCAGTCTGGTTATTATTATTTTATCTACCCTATTGCTCTAAGTATGTCTCGCTCTCTCTCTCTCTCTACGAGTATTGTAGTTGTCTGAATAAAAAAATAAACTCTCTTGTAATCAACCTACCTTTTATTTATGGTGGTAAGAACCTTTTAAATTAAAGGGGGGGTTACAGTGCACCATACCATTTATTTAATTTTAATTCGATGCCTTTAGAAACTAATGGGAACTGGTTTTTAATCATGTCATATTCGAAAATTTAATAGAGGGAGTGAGATAAAACTAGAAAGGGAGACGGCCAATTTGTTACAAGGATAAAATTATTTTCAGGGGGGCAATGCTCCCCCTATTCTTGGCTATGCCACAAAATTACCTTTATTTAAGAAGTGCTCATTGTAAATTTTCAAGCTTGTAAGAAGGAGACTATTTAAGTTTGTAAAGGTTAACCAAATTTTGGCACTTCCATCCCTGCCCTTAATCAACATAAAAATAAATTTCAGATAGCTTCTGGATTCATTTAGTTGACAACTTAATAAGAGGGTACAAGTGTGCTAGCTAGCGATATATTTTATATTATAGGAGAAGAGAAGGAAACAGAACAAGAAAATAAGAATAGGCAAACCAAAACTGAACTGACATCATAGAAAACTTTATTTTATTTGTGTGTGTAGATACCACTTCTATTGTGAAAAAAAGAGCTTTCATAAAAAGTTTTGATGAGAAATCGAAACTCGCGGATCATGAGGGAAACTTGTTTTCTGTCTCGTCTTCCCTTTGAACCAAACTCTCGTTCGTTTTCATTCGCTCTTATTCTACCCGAATATCTCCTACCAACTATTTTCTCCCCACCTCTAGCCACATACATTCCCTTTTAGTCAATCCCCATCAAAACGCAGTTCCCCTTTCCACTCGGTTGACATGTATCATAGAGCACTTGAGGACCCCCCACTTGATATTTGGAACATAAGGTCTAATGTAATAGATTGTCTGGGTTGGATACTCGACCTAACAGAACGACTCGCCGCAGATTGTAAAGTTGGCAAAGGAAGGGAGAGAGGAAAGTAAAGAGATATAGAGATGGTCGTAAGAAAGGATCGCTGGGTTTTTTTTCACGTCGTTAAAAACAAACGACGGTAGCTGCTACTATGGACTCGTAAAGTGGACCATCGTGAAATGATAATGTTACCAGATCATTAAAAAAAAACCACGCATGCAACGTCAATACAATTGCTATCATTAGTTAACTTACAAACGATACGTTCCTTTTAACTTTGTAGTAACAAGACTACTTTTCTTTCAAACAATCGAATCTAAAATAGACGTTAATAACGGCTCAGTCTGCGCGGTAATTTATCACGGAATTAATTGGTTTAACGTTTTGTGTTTATTTAGATTTAAGGGTGGTTTAGAATTGGCAATTGTGATAGCAATGTTTGTTAATTGTTTCTACAAAATGCCAACGGTTGGATTTTTTAGATTCTCTTGGTTTATTTAATTTATCTTCTGTTCTAAAAGTGTTGGCCTGTCTTTAAACATATTAAAATAGTTTATATTAAATTATGTAAACTAGTAGCTACTTTATATCATACAAAATATTCACTAAAAGTATATTTAAAATATTATCTTTACAATTATTTGCTCACTGTTGATTGGTCTTGTGTTAGTTAAAATAATGATGTTAACCTGGCCACAGATAATCTCACTAAATTAGTCCAAAGGAAAAATAAACGCATATTCTTCAAATTAATTTTAAAAATCCCTCCAAATTTCCGAATCGGTTTTCTTCTACGCTTAAATACTATATCAAGCAAAAAAAAGAGTACTAAAACGTTTTAAAGAACACAATGATAGTAAGTTAATTCACGTTTTTAACACTCTCGTAAATTAGTTACAACATCAACTATGGATAGAGCCATTTGGATGAACTCAATTGAAAATATTATCAACAGCAAACCCAAGGATTCTTAGAAGTTTGTTTAAATTAATCGTGTGAATAAAGTATCACCATCAAACCTAGATATTAATGGCAATATTATAATGGCTATTTTAATTAATTGCAAATGAGTTTGGGACCTACTTTCATCCCATGTATTGTACAGCCCTACCTGTCTTGCCTTGCCCAGTTGTTGAAACTAGCGTATTTTTGTATCCACGCCACATTATACCCGTGGATCTCGCTAATGCTATTAAAAAGTTGAGTTCATCTAAATATGCCGGTACAAATGGAATTCCAAGCGCTATTTTTAAAGGCCACGCCAAAATTATTATTCCATTGTCAGCCCACATCTTCAACACTAGCATTTCAAATGAAACCTTTCCCCCTAATATGTTGCCATAGCTATTTATAAAAAAAAAGCTGGTAGAAACAAATGTTTTAACTATAACTATACCTATTTATCTCTTAAATATTTTCCCTAAAGTATTCCAAAAAATAATACATGAGCAAACTTTTCACTAACCAAAGAATAAACTCTCAGAAAATAAACATGGTTTTATAAAAAATTAAATCTACTGTCACAAATTTAGTAGAATTTCTGAGGTATCTTACCCCACTGCTATTTATTTTGGCTGAAGTAAAGGTGTTGACTTATGTCGTATTACCCTCTCAAAGCTTTGTAATTTTGGCCTATCTTACTCATATGCAAATTGGTTTAGCATCTATTTGCATAGTAGGTAATTTGTTATTAAAATAAACGCGCACACCTCCAACACATTTCTAGCCTCTTGCGGTATACCCCAGGCCTCTAATTTAGGTCCTCTTCTCTTTAATGTGTTTATTGATGACATTGGTAAATATTTGCACTCATCTAGTTATTTACTCTTTGCGGATGATGTAAAACTATTTAAAATTATCAAATCAACTGAAGATTGTATGGACTTACAAAACGACATAAATTATATTTTACAATGTTCTCTTGAAAATGGAATATCTCAAAGACCAAATCCATATCTTTTACTAGGAAAACCAATCCTATATTTTTTACTTATAAATTGGTCAATGATAATATAGTTCGCACTCTTTATATTAATGATCTAGGTTATTGGTCACCAAATGGAGGACCGCGGGCCGCATCCGGGCCACAAATAAATTTTAAGGACCTTGACGAGATAGCGATAAACAGAAGAAATGATGCTATTTCGGTGGTGGGTGGGTAGTAGACATGAAAGGTTAGAAATAACAAATAAGTAAAATAACTAAAGGGAAAGAAATTAAGTCTTTGAATTAGTATAGTCCTATAGGGCTTGAACTTGAGTCACTGTTAAAGTTTTACCGGACCACGGAAGAATGTCTCGTTTAAAACGAACTTTCATCAAAAATAATTGGGGACCCCTGATCTAGGTGTTCTCCTGGACAATAAACTTTACTTTCATGTTGACCATTTAATATTCTAATCATTGAAATTACTTCGACTTATTAGATTTATAACATATTCATGGAAGTTAACTGTGTTTTATGCTTGATCTTAGCTTAAAGATGCAAGTGTTGCTTGGAATCCCACTATCCTAACTTAACTGACTATCATATTGGAAAACGTTCAACTTATATTTGTTGCTGCTTGCTATGATACGTTCTTTATTAACCGGATTGATTATGATTATGACAGAATTCAAAACCTTTTGGGGCTCCAAAGACTATTCTCGAGTGGATTTTATTGTGATGCCCTATTTGTTTTAAATATTTTTAATACCAACATTTATTGCAAATTTGTTCGATCATCTAGGTATTCATTTCTTTCTCAGGCCAAAACTATAGTCTCTCATTAACTCTTACAAGGCTGTTGAACACATAGCGCCAATTCTAGGATTGTTGAGCTCGACTCTTATTACAAAAGAAGGACCCAAATCAGCGTTAATTAAGGCACTCTATTATCGTTAATCTACTCATTAGATGTTCTACCTCAAATATTTAAACTTACATTATTTTGATAATTTTGTATTTTTTTGTGGCTTTTTAAAGTCTTTTTTGTTTTTTAAGTAATGTAATTGCTCTTTGAATGCTTTTACTACTATTTATTTGTTTAGATTTATTTTACTATGAATTATTATTATTATTATTATTATTATTATTATTATTTTCCCCAATTTTTACTATTTTTCTGCATGTAGCTATGATTGTTTATTTTATTTTATAATATCATAATTATAATTCTTAATTATTAAGAATGGATGATAGTCCGTTAGCGACAAGTACTTTAACTCAGCGACAAAGAATACCACTAGTGTATTTTCATTAAAGCAAATGGCTATTATCCTCTAAACACTCATATATTTTAAACTATGTATACCTTTTTTATTTAAAGCATTAGTTTAAGATAGTTTTGATAGTCGCTTATCATCGTAACTTTCATAAAATATTAATAAGAAATACACTATACTTTAATATAAAATGTTTTTAATGTCAAATTATCCTTTCCTAATATTTAATTTTCATGAGAGTGTCCAAACGCTAAGTTGTAAGAAAGACTGTTTAGAATTTAAGATGGAATGAATACCACGGTCTAATATAATTTATGCTGGTCAGGCTACTCTTCAGTTCCAGTAGTCAAACATTGAAGCCAAAAAGCACTAGTATTGCCGCACATTAGTATAGTGGTATTGTATTAAGATAAAATGATTAATTAATAGCAAAATATATTACCTTAATTAAAACAAAGATAGACTACAAAATTATTGTAAAATAACTTAAGTTTTCTAGTTTAGTAACTTAATGCTAAATGTATATTATTTGTTTTACCAAAATTATGCTTGGTACACTCAACGGATACTTTATATGTATTATGTATTATTTATACTTTATACCATGAAGTAATTGGCCTTGCCCGGGAGAAATATATAGGATAAAAAGGATGAAAGGTTTAAAAATGTGTAAAAAGAACAAAAAAGGTAAAAGGTTAAAATTATATAACGGACAAAAAGGGTAAAAATAAAACTTAATGCTCGTATTTTTTGCTAAGCTAATAAAAATAAAAAGAGTAAAATAGTTAAAGGGGTTAAAAAGATTTACAAAACGTAAAATGGTGTAAAATGAAAAAAGGACGAAGGATAAAATATGAAAAAGGGCAAAAAGTGCACAAATTGTGAAACTGGTGGAAAGGATAAGAAGTGTGAATGGGAGGGATGTAAGGGTTACATGGTCCAAAAGTGCAAAAAATTTAAGAGGTGCAAAAAGTGAAAAAAGAGTAAATGCTTCAAAAATGGTAAAATTATAAATATTATAAAAGGGTTAGATGGGGTAAGAATAGAAAAATAGTCAAAATTGTAAAATGATATAAAAAATTGCAAAAGCAAATTCAATAAAAATAAAATGGGTAAAAAGTTTAAAAAGGATTAAAGGGATGAAAATTATAAAGGGGCAAAAAGTGCATAAAGGGTAAAATAGTGCAAAAATCGCCAAAAGCACAAATGGTTAAAAGGGTAGATGGGCTAGAAGGAGTAAAAAGGTTCAAATAGATATTCTAATAAAAATATAAGGGTTAAAACATAAAAAATTGTAAAAATGCGAAAGGATCCTAAAAGGTATAATGAGCAAAAATGGTCGAATGGGCAAAATGGGTAATTATTGTAAAGTGCGTGAAATAGGTAAAGATAGTAAAAAATGCAAAAAGTGACAAAATTATTAAAAGGACAAATAGAGCAAATATTGATAAAAGTTTAAAAAGGAAAGAAAGAGTAAAAAGTAAATCTATTCAACATTTTAAAACACCGTCTTAAAGGTGAACATGTTCGTGTATAGGGGTTGCTAATTTATAAATTACTGACCATTGCATGCGGTAGATATCATGCAACGTTTATGGCAGACAAACTCTTTGTTTTATCAATATAGTGGATAAATAGATAACTAATATATATATATATATATATAATAAAACAACGGATAGGTATGTTTGTTTGTTAGTTTGTCTGTCACTGGAACACTTAGCCTAATGTGATGAAGTTTTTTTTTATTTCGTAAGATCATGGAAGGTTTTAGCATATATAATCACACTATTACTTCATAGAGGCTTGTAGTAAAATACAGAGGCTGTAAAAGTCAGATAAAACTCTACCGCTTTGAATATTTCTGGTGAGACAATGTTAGATCCAATTGAGGATAGGTAATATGATGTATGGCAATATTTTAGAACAAGTAAATCTATTAAAAGTACGTTCTACATAGGTTTAAAAGTATTTTCACTCCACATACCTTATAATGAGCACATCCCACAAAAGCTATTCTCAAAGAATTATCTTCTATTATACTGTTAAGTATTCATAATGACATTTTGTCATCTGCTACAACACTTCTTTAGCTTTTCACACACAAACCACTACATTCATTGAGCTGAAATTTCACATAGGCACAACTCAGACTTTAAGTGAAGTATGCATTTGTAAATAAAAAAATTATATAGACTAGTTACTGACACACGACACCAGTAATGCATAGTTGAATAAAGTATTTTTTTTTAATCCAAGGAGAAATCTTAATACTTTAGTAAAGCTAAGAACTGGCCCGACTTTTCAACCAAGATATAAGTTTATGATAATATATGAATCTATGAATATATGTAATTTCAGTGTCCAGTTATAAGTGTTGCTATTTTGCAAGTTGATGTTTTATTAATGCCAGAAGATGTAGTTTTCTCATACAATTTGGTTTACTATTGAATAAACATTATTGGTGAGACGATAACAAATCTGTATTCATCTTTATCATCTTCAATTCTTATATCGATTCTTATTATATTGTAAAAGGACTCATTCAGATCACCACAGTTAAGTTTGTTTATTTTATCAAAAACTCAACATGTATAACGATCTAATATATATATATATATATTGATCTTAAATATTGAATTTAATATATATATTATTATATCTTCGACAATACATGAATATTTTTCTAAATGATAGTTACAAATATATTACTGTTTATTTTATTGTATCTTTAATAGTGAAAATCACTTGTATGTTACATTAACATTTTTATTTAGTTGGGTACACCATAGGAAGGAAGTTTTAAATTGAGTATTTTTCTGCTTAGTTAAAATACTTACAATTTTTATATTGTAGATTATTTCGTTTTCCATTATCATCCTTGTAATGTCCTACAGGAGGTTATAATTTGTGATTTTATTTGTGTCTCTTAATAAATGTGCATATTCTGTGCTATTGTTGGTGAACTTGAGGGCTTGTGGTCATACAATGATGTTTGAATAAGTTGCGTTAGAAACTCACAAGTTCTATAGAGGAGAGTTATCGTAGGAGACGTGAACAATGCAAAATAACGAAAAGAAGAGTTACCAAACTTTTAATTATTTTCATTTAATCTATCAGTTAAAATTTTAGTAAAGTAACACACACATATAAATATTTATGAAGAATTTTTGATATTCATGCTATCAACGAATATATTGAATTTTCCTTAAAAAAAATTAGAAATGTAAAAAGGTTTGACAAGTTAATCCGCAAAATATACCTCCCCAAACAACATCACCTAAAAATTAGTACTTCATAGGAACTTCTGCAAAAATTTTTTAACAGATAACTTTAAAAAAAATGGCTTCCCCCGACGTTATGTTGTTAGTATTAAATGTATGAGAAAAATTTTACAAATAAAAAAGGAGTGATCATCAAAATTCTTCACATTCACAAATTTATTAATATTTCAAAGAAAAATTTAATAGCTCACCTGGCAAAACTCCAACAAAAACCAATTACGCACTTACTAACAAATATTTGATATAATTACAGTTGCGATTTTATGTTGATTTTATTCATGAAATAGTTTACAAATAAAATTAATATATTTTCAAGAAATCATAAAAAGTATTATATCTCATATAAAGAAAAAATAAATAGGTATAATATTTTTATATTTAATGTAAAAAAGTTCAAAAAAAGTTCAATTTGCAAGTAATTTGAAACATGTATGCACAATACTTTTTATTACAAAATTATTAGTAGGGCCTACAAGTAAAAGATCATATTCTACATGTAAGTATATAACACAAAAAATCTTACAATTATTTTTGGCACAGATGTTTTCTAAATAATTGGTGGTCATTTTTCAGAAAAAGACATTAAAGTACTTGTTTAATACTCTTTGTCAAGTAACAGCAAAAAGTACTCAACAATAGCCTCAGTCTATATTTTATGTTGGGTCTTTACATTTCATTATCAATATTTAAAAATTAGCTATGCAATAATAGAAGGAATATAATATAAAGTTATATAACATTTCTTAGCCATAGATTGTGAAAAGTAAATATTTTCAAATAAAACTAATTATATTCCAAGATTTATGTTATTAGCTTTATAATATTTACATTAAACCAACTAAAATTTATGTGATGGAAAATTTTTTAAAGAAAATATATTATATTCCAGAATATAAGCTGCATTTCCTCGAAATCAAGTGTTACACAGTATTTAATTTAACATTAGAAAACATATCTCCCAAATTAATTTTAAGATTTGTTGTGTTACATACTTATACATGTAGATAATGTTAATTTACATGTGAATGGTTTTTTTATCACAATATTATTGTATATACAAGTTTCGAATTACTAATTTTTTTTTTCTTTTTTAGTTTTTAAATTAAATTTAAAAATATTGTATGTATTAAATTTTCTTTCAAATAAGATAGTAGACTTGCCACTATTTATTAATGTAATAAGTTTTATTTGTAAAATATTTAATGTATAAGATTAAAATAAAACAAAATTTTTAACTAAATTGTATATACATTTGTTAATAAGTGGGTAATTGTTTTGGTTGGTGCGGTGCCAGTTTAGTTATTACTCTTTTCTTTGATTTTAGTATTTCTTTGCCAGAGGTTCCTATGAAGTACTAATTTTTACTTTTGCGTTGTTTGGGGCAGTACACTTTTATATTGCGAGAATACTTGCCGATCATTTCTACAATTATAATGATTTTAGGGAGATCATGCCTACATGTAAGGTGGTTAAGTACTTTTTACTGCTGGTCTGTAATAGGTCTCATGACTGTTGGACAGTACTGCAATAAAGGAAATTTAAATTATTATTATTATTATTATTACAGTATTATTATTACTATCATCATCATAACTGTGTGTTTAAGAAGTTTCTAGGCGCTTCCATTCCATTTTATAACTGACTTTTATATAAATAATTGAGAGCAACACACACCACTGGTTTCTGCACATAAATGCAGGTACTCTTCCTCTTAATGTTGCCTTCTTCGTCCCTTTCTTATTAGTGTAGATATTCGTGGTGCTACAATAATACTAAAACAATAATAGTCAGGTGTTTGGATTTACAATGTTAAAAGTAATATGCTGTACTAGTATTTAATTATCTCCCGTAGATCTAACAGTAGAGTATTATCAGTTCTACACCACACAGCGAGGTCAGGAAGTGACGTCAATAAACCTACCCACTGCTTGACTCTGAACAGAAATGGGAAGAAATAATTTTTTTATTGGTCAAAGAAATATGGTTCTAAAGTTATTAAAAGTGAATTAACTATAAATCATTTTAAAAAAATACTTCAACTAGGTTTGAAGTTCGCAAAAAAAGGTGAAATGAGACATATTATTAATCCAGTGTTGAGACTGTTAGAAATATAAATGAATGGTATGGAACTCTGCACAGACTTTTCACTCCATTGATTAAAAATGGAGATATTGACTCAAAACTCGTAATATATGTGAAACGAAATAATATACACCAGCTAACCCGAGAAAAAGTTGCATTATACTTACGTTCAACATTTTTTGACTCCCGGATTTAAATTTTATTATTTTCGTTTTAAATAATTAAAAATCTCACTATTATATTTGGACCAAAAAAAATCGATATTGGGTCCACAAGGGTCAATTGTTCTTATTCAAATTTGACTTCCGGTTAAAATTTTAGTCATTTTATTAGGGGTTGCACATCTTAAGATTAATGTATTGCCATTAAATTCCTCATTTATAAATTTATACCAATAAAAAGGTAAATATTGACTATTGAATCTAAAATGATAGATATAGATCATTGATGTACAAACATTTCTCCTAAGAGGTTAAAGAAAAAAGAACATACACTCTTTGAGAGACTTACTTATCTACTTACTCTATGGAAATAGAAAATTATTGCGTTAAAACTTAAGTAGTATCTCTTCAAAACTAGAGCTCACAAAAATGTATCAATGTATTTGCCAATGTCTCGGAAACTATTGGTTTTATAAAGATGTATTCAAATTACAAGTTTTATATTTTTAATAGTAATACAATTTTGCAATGGTAAGTTATTTAATGTCTTAAATAGTTGCAGAGATAAGGGAATTTCTGCTTCTGTAAAGTACCCTAAAATTCATTTTCATAGGAAAATGAAAATAGCCAACTTGTTTATAATCTTAATAAACGCCCAGATACGAATTTTAATCAAAATCATTACAGCCGATTTTGAGAAAATGAATTTTTTCTCTTTTCGCCCTTTACTAAACTACTCTTAATTTTAGGGTTAGATAGACACACAGACAGATGGAAATGCAAAAACAACTTTTTATGATTTGGGGGGTCATGAAACGTCGACATCCATCAACATCTTGAGTTAGTTTTTTTTTTATGGTCGCAAAATTTGACCTTTAGTGTTACAAAAGTTTAAAATTATATACAGCCCTATTTGCGTTTAGCTTGAAAATTGTTGGTTTGGTAAAAATATGTTTCAAATAAAATATTTGTATTATAAATAGCCCTACATATTTTCAAGATAAGTAATTTCATATCTCAAATAATTTCGGAGATGTGATAAAAGATTAGAATTTACGCAAAAGACAGGAACCCTTAAAGTCATTCTGCCGAAAAAATGAGGGTATCCATTTTGTTTATAATATAGATTGATGGGTAGAAATGAAATTTAATCAAAATCGTTACATCCGGTTTTGAGAAAATTTGTTTTTTCTCTTTTTGCCCTTCAGTAAACTACCCTTAATTTTAGGTTTGGATATCAAATTCCAAAAATCCCTCAGAGCAATCCTATGAAAACCCTAGATACCAAGTTATAGCCAGACCAGTAAAATAGTTTAAACTCTATTCCGAGGTACAGACAGACAGATGGACAGACAGACAAAAGGAAATTTTAAAACAACTTTTTCTGATTCAAGGGGTCATGAAACGTCGAAATTCATCAACAACTCGAGTTCGATTGTTTTGACGATCACAATACTTTCTCTAACTGTAAGATAGCGATAAAGTAAAAATCGGTGGGGACAGTATTTTTCATTCTTCGAATGTACTTCTTTGTTCTGCAAGTCATGACAGAGCTTTCAATTAACAGCCCCCTCCGAATGAAGGGAGAGGTCCCTAGTGAAGGGGGTGATATGCCGCAGATAATGATGCTGCACGGGCTGCAGACTCACCCCTCCTAGACCAGGGACGGGGGCAAGGGGGGAGTGAGTGACAAGTGGAGGAAGCAATAAGAGGGGGAGACGAAATAAGAACATTTCTACTGGAGTTTGAGGTGTGTGTGTTTGTGTGTGGGAGGGAGAGGAAGAGTAAGACTATCTTTTCTTTTTTCAAACTTTATTGGACGAAGTGACTTTTAATCTGTCGNAATTAAAAAAAAAAAAAATATTTCATCATAGAAAACTTAATTAGCTCTGTTTTGTACTTTATCATATCAAGAGAAAGTATTATAATAGCGAAAATAATTTATTTCGACATTTTTTAAAAACTATTTACGTTTTATGAGCACCCGAACCCAAAATGGAATTTTACAAATCTCTCCATCCCCAAGTCTGTCTGTCTGTCTGTATTCAAACTTGATATTTAGATTGTATAGAGCTATCAATACTTTTTTGGGGGGGACTTTAGCCTTCAAATTAGTGTTAGTTTAGTGTTGAGTGATTTTTCTGGGGGAAATCCAGATTATTCGAAAATGGCTTTGAACGATTTTGTTTAAAACGCATATTTAGAATTTGTTTGGCATGAAAAATAACATTAAATACTTGTTTTTGCGATAAAAGCTCGTTTATGGGTAGTTTACTAATTACTGATTTTTCAAAAACTTGAAAATTTTTAAAAATGACTTAGACCATTTGCTTTCAAATGGGTATCTTGGGAGTTTTTGACATGTCAAGTAGCGCTGTTTACTGGTTTTTTAGGTGGAAGCTAATTTATGGGTATCCTTCCTCTAAAAATATTAGACCTATAATTTTGTCATAGGCTCTCAACAAACATTTTTAATTTATTTGAGAACTAGCAGCTAGCTTTCTTATTTACCTTGAGATAAATATGTTCGTAGTTTTATTTACCATCTTTTATAACAACATGACAAAATGTGGATGTAGGAGAGGTCTAAGGGGAGTATAAGCTTAGAAATAATAAATATATCGTTCCAGAGAAAGTTGAAGACCATTTTATTTTTAAGTTGTGTGGCCTGACAACGATAGTTACTTTCTTGCTGATCGAGAGATTTAAAATTTATAACTTTTCATATTATTCCAGTTTACTGAAATTATTTAATTTCATATTAATATCGACGCTCCTTTCTACATATTATTAGAATGTTTCCTAAAATGATAGGGGTAACTTAGATTGGTTTCATTTTGGATTTTCCCTCAGTTCAAAAATAAATAGTAAGACACATTCACACAAATTTTCAAAAAAAAAGTTTTCATTAAGCTTCCCTTAGGTAAGTTTTATTCATGAAAACAGACACATCATCTGGTTAATCACAATAAAGACTCTTATGGTATAAATCTTAAAATGATTGTTTCAAATATTTTAAACTAATTTTAAATTTTCAAAAATATCTTATTTGTAATATGTTATTAGTAATTTGTAAAGTAAAAATTGTATTCTGGTTTATCATAAAAAAATATTTCCAGATACCCATTTTGAACACATTCTTTAAGGCCAATTTAGAAAAATTTCTAATTTTATATGATTTGATGTAAATAAACTAACCTTAAATTAATTCATTTTAGAAAAATAAAGATATACTATTATTGATAGTTGAAAAATATTCCCTCCATACCAATTTTGGACAAATTTATTAAAGCTTTTTTTTTTAATTCAAATTTATCAGCACCATCCACGTTTGTTAGTCGAAGCTACTTAGGCATTTCCAAAATGTAGCTGCACAACCGTCACTTGTAAGTAGCGCTGTCGAAACGCTATTCACATGCCACCAAGCACTAAGTGGCTCCGTCTGGAATGGAACTAAAGGCTACATGAACTATAGTTCCTACTCAAGTAGGCCTACAAACTTGCACTACCTATTATGGGTTATTTTACTTGTTATAGTTTATGTAAAACATTGGTGCATTTATACATTTATCTTAGTGGCAAGGAGAGGGTAGTGTAATGTATCGAAGGTATCCGTCAGGGATTCGAGCTCTGACCTCCATGCCACCAGCAAACTATGCAATACAATCTTGAGTTTTAGTCCACGTGCTCACTGATTCGGGTTTGGATTTGGTGGGTTACTTTATTTAAAATGCAACATACATAAACGTAAGGTTAAATAATCACTCGATCACAAACTAACTTAACCTGAGACAACAACTTCTAATATCTTACCATAGTCCCTGACTGCCAGGAGAATCCAGGTAAAAACTTTATCCGATGTCCCTTGCCACACGGTCAATCTCTGTTTTCTTTCTTCACTTTGTTCTCCCAGATAGTGAAAGGCGTATGAGCTCCAACCAATTATCGCCAACGAGTGGTCTGTAAGAGAGCATCTACCGGGCTGGATCCTGACCAGTCAACCGTGCTAACGTCGCAACAGTCGACCATTGTACGAGCGAGAGTCGACAAAGACGTTAGTTGACCTGGCCGCCTCTTCTTGCTCAAAGAAAGGTCACTCATGTGAGCGAAACGTGGCCACTGGGGAATTAATGGCCACGGCGTTTTTATACGAATGTGCTTTTTTTTT
>CABFWB010000629.1:205424-226345 GCA_902151455.1 Timema bartmani | reverse complement strand
TCTGTATGGAAAAGGATTTTGCTTTGGCGACGATATAGCCTTTTCATCTTTTCCTTTGTATTTTTTATCCTCGCTATTAAGTCTGCAAGCGTGTAAAATAAAATCACTTTCGTTATTACTTGATCATAATTAATTTTTTTAACTCTACAACTAATAGTGCTAGTGAAAAGAATGTGACGATCAATCAAGTAAATATGTTAATCACTAAAACAAATAGTTCGGTGCACCACCACAAAGGCTTTCTCTCGCTTTTATCTTAAAATAGACATTTACTAAAATAAACTCATAAGATTTGTGAGACTAAATAATAGGTCTACACATTGTTGTAGAAATATTACACCAAAGATCATAAATGATATAATATACACTGTCACTCTATAGCATTAGGAACTAGGAACACTGTTAAAGATAAATTGAGCTTTGTCCACCAAAGAGCAAAAGAATCAAATTCATTTTCAAAGATATGAATTAATAGTATATATATTTTCTTCTAGCTTATAAATTGTTGGTTTTATAAATATATATTTGAAATAGAAGAATTTTATCTTTAATAGTAATACAACTTTACAATGATAAGTTATTAAGCATCTCAAATAATGGGTTTCCGCAATGCCGTCTATCTGCTTGTACCTCGGTCTAAAGCCGAAACTATTTTACCAATTGGGCTAAAACGTGTTATCTGTGGTTTTTATAAGGTGCTCCCAAGAGTTTTTAGAAATAAATAGGTCTATAAAACCCTTAGTTTAAGGGTATTTTACAGAAGGGCAAAATGAGGGGGGGGGGGAGGGGGGATTCTATTTCGGCAAAGTTCGCTCTAACAATTTTGTTTAAATTTTATACCTAGACACTGTTTACCGTCATAAACACTACTTTGAGGGTTCTTTACATGAGGGAAACTTTCCAATTTTCATCATTTATCCACAACTATTTGAGATACGAAATTACCAATCGTTGTAAAAGTTGTAGTATTATTAAAGACAAACATCTTTTACCTGAAATATATTTTTATAAAACTAATAATTTCTGAGCTATAATCAAATATATACATTTTTTAATTCGGTAACAGTGTATATTATATCATTTTTAATTTTTGGTGTAGTGTTTTTACAACAATTTATAGACCTATCATATTATTTTACTGATATTAAGCGTTTTTAGTAAATGTCTAATCTAAGATAAAAGCGGGTGAAATTATGTGCGGTGCACCAAACCATTTATATCCTGTTTTATTTTCGGGCAGTAATTAGCCTGAGGATCTATAACTAATCAAGGAGTGTCCAAAACCGTGAAACAAAAATATTAATTAATATTTTATTAAAACTTATGGTACACTTAGTTCTTATTATGACATTATTAATGTGTTAAACCTTGCAATAGCCCTCAGCGTGTGGTCTGCGAGTTTTCCCCAAAATGATCAGTGGACCAACGCAATTTAAAAACTAGATAAAGTAAAACTTCTAAGCTCAAATGGTGATAAAAATTATGGTAGATTATAAAATATTGGAATATAGAAATATAATTTAGAGTAAATGTACTTTCATTTGGTTGGAAGGTGGCTAAGAAAAATTCGGGATAAAACACCCGTAGTATACTCGGCTGGAATATGAACCCTGACCTCCACATCACTGGCAAACTTGACTGAACGATTTTGACGCTTATTTCATGTGTCCACCGATGTACGTTAAATTCTTACGATCGTCATTTGCTTACACATTGAGAATTATCCTTATTTGGTGTCAACCAAAGTTGTTGATTTAATCGTCATTTTAGAAGATGGATTAATCTTAGATTAATATATTATGGTTTATTGTAAACAAAATGTTGAAAGCTCTGTGTTAGTGTAAATCAGCCATTATAATTGATTTTAGTCAAATTATTTTATAATTTAAAAAATTACGAAGTGTTATACACTAGGCCTAATAAAACACGCAATGCACACACACCCCAACAATACTGAGAAGTTTGCTGGAACATGGACCAAAATCTTCAAAATCTTAACTTTAAATCTTAAAATATATATTGAGGATAAGAAAATACTAGCACAATTAATTGTACAAGAATAGAGAATCATAGAAGATGAAAATGATCTTTTAGTTACGGATGTAGCCATCAAGTAGCATATTCATTTATAGTCCAGTAGCAGAGCATGGGTTCTCAAAGCCAAGGGTCTCGGGTTCGATATCTGTGTCCAGGTGTCATTTTTCAACTACGAATATAATACTTGATATGGCTGTGTCCGTATTAAAGGCCATTTCGATCTCTCAAACTACGCTATTCATGTACTGTTAATTGTACGAGTGTTTGCCTATACTCCATTTTGTTACAGTTCATACATCGACAACACTAAGCTGATCCCTGAGTTGCCAGTGGCCGTAAAATCAATGATAGATCATTACTAACCAATGATTTTCACACGTCCATAACAGACTTTGCCTTAAAATATGAGTGACCCTGAGAACGAGGAGAATATTGGATAGCTCGGTGGAAGAGCATTAGCACTTTAATATCCCAGGTTCGATTCATGTGTCCAGAAGTCATTTTTAAAATTTACAAATTTTAAATTGGATAGTTTACTATAACCCATTTGAACCCGTGTTCTAAATGAATGTTATAAAAATGAACACTTTCGAGGGATACCGATTTTAGCAACAAAATTGAGATATTTGCTTTATTTATAATTAAAATTCTAAATTTGTAAAATTATGTTTTTACTTAAGCATTCCACCTATCCTTCGTCAACTCAACTGTCTATTATGTCCTTCATCACTGACCTTGATGAATTATTCAGGTTTATCTGGAGATATTATAGTAAGATAGCAGGTCATTCGCGACGGACGTGTTTCTGGGAAAACACGATTGTGAATATATTAATACATTTACAGTTCAAACAGTTTGTTTTTTTTCCTCTCGTAGCACTGCGTCTTATTACCCGTTTGAGTTCTACGCTTCGAACAATTACTGAATTTGGCATCTGGCCAGATTTATAAACGACTCGTGTCAACTTAGCTCATTAGTATCTATCAAACTTAAACAGTCCAACAGACCGTTCTTTCAGAGCACGAGGACAAAGTGTCAAACTAATCTATTGAAGCTTGTTGGTGATGGATAGGTCAGGGGTAGAATTCCTGCTGAATGTACTTAGGGTTTATTTCCTTTTATTTTTCTCAATCTCCCTCTACACAAATGTAAGTGCATATCCTCTAAGTACTACCTTCCTCAATCCTCAACCCATCATTACTCTAATTAAATGTGGATAACCCAGACTGGTTGGTAAACGAGAGCAAGAAAATGTTTGTATTTGCCTAAATTTGTGTTGAGTACATTATTTTAGCCCACAATGCAATTTATTTCCTTAAAAACTAATCATACACTTAAATGTGTGGTTTCACGAAAGAGATTCAAAACATTTTAATCTTCCTATACAATACAAAATAATTGTTACGACACAATCACACAAACTTTCTCATATTGTGTATTAGAGTTTAAAGGTCCTCAACCCTAATCCAGCGGGCACCATGGTACCCACCGACCCTATTGCCCGTGCCCGCCACTTTTAGAACACAACTGATAAGTTCTTACAAGATTTGTAACCTTGATCAAAGAGATAAAATAATTTTAAAACTTGAAAAATCAGAGCTACGATCAACTAAGTGACTATTGTTAGTTGGTGGATTAGTGTTTTCTCACATTCATCTTGGAAAAACTGAAGCTTGAAGCTGCGGGGGAAAGATAAACACTTAGCTCTGATGATAACCACTCATTTAAAGCGAAACCTATTTTGTGGGTGTAACATCTGCAGATGAAGTAGTTCATGCATTTCTCAGCTATGAAGAAGATTTTAGGGGAAAGTGACTTTGCTTAACTTGTCATCATTTGTTACCCGCCTTCGCGTTTTTCAAGAGCAGTTTGGAAAGAGATTTTAGTGGTTTAAAATCATCTAGCCAATGGTCAGCTTTTTTATATAAATCCTTTTACTGGCCAAGTAAATATAACAGAAATCTGCATCCATTGCAAGACTTGTTCAGGTAAGGGCAAAAGAACTACAGCTATATTATTTGGCTCTTTAGAATTACAACGTGTTAAAGTCCTCTTTAGGCTTAACAGATGAAAATTTTTAGAAATAAGTTGATAGAAAGAAGTTTTCTTTCCTACTCACTTTTACGAATCATTGTTTTCGACCATGAATATCGTAAAGTAAAGGACATACCTTGACTTGCTAAAGAACATCTTGGTGATTGATTACGAATAGGAATATCATCCTAAACTCTGAATTATGAAGTACTGGCTGATGAAGTGCAGTGACCAAGATCACATTGACTTTTAGTTTGGTAAAAATTGTTTATATGTGTTAAACTTGTTTTTAATTAGCTTTGCGTGTGTATAATATGCGTTATTTTATATAAGAATATAAAATTACATTCTATATGTTAAACTCACTCTTTTTGGAAATAATATATGGTTTTTTGTTTACTATTTGCACTACTAATTATGTCAAACTATAAATTTGTCCTGAAAACTTAAATAGTGCCCACCACACTACCGTTAGTCTTGAATGTGATTGAAGGTACATAAAGGTTGGGGACCTCTGGCTTAGAAGAACATTTTCATAGAAATGTTTTCAGTAAACTACTCCTAAGTAGGAGTTCTTCTTAAAACCAACACATCATAATCACAATAAACAGTCTTTATATATAGGCCTACATTTAAAACCAAGTTGCTCGGCTATTTTTAGCAATTTTTTTTTTAATATGTTAGTTATAAACTTGACTAAAATTATGTTAAGTTTGTAAAAATAAAAACCTGCTCTTATTTAACAGGAAAAATCATATACTAATTTAAAATTCAATCTCCAAGATAAATTTCGAAATTTCTCACACTTTTATTTAATATCTCTTATGTAACTTACCATTAATTAATTTATTTTTATAAAATGAACAAATATTATTATTTATCATATAAAATACTCCTTCCATAGAAATCTTTAACCAAATTGTCAGAGCTAATTTCTAAAAAATTCCAATTTTACAAAAATCAGTAATTTGTTAACTATTATGAAATGAATTTTTATTATAAAAACGAATACATTTAACTATTTATGATCACATATCTTAGCAGATACCAATTTTGAACCAAATCACTAAAGTTTTTTTTTTTCCAAAATATTTAATCTAAAAAAAGTCATTAGTAAACTACACTTATATCAAATGTCCCCAAATAAACAATTATATAGCTTTATTTGCAATGTCATACATTCCACAGATGTACATGTTAAACAAAATAATTGGAGCAATTTTTTTAATATATAGAATTTTCTAAATTTTCTAATTTTCGTCAATAAACTAACCTATTAGAATGTTTACTAAAAAAACAAGTAAAAATTGTTATTTGGGAGGTCAGACACTTCCTAAATATCAAATTTAAACAAAAATGTTAAGAGCCATTTTCATTTTTTTTTTATCACTCAAGTAATCATTAAACTGCTGTAGATGCCTGCACAATCTTTGCTTGTTTCCAGTTGTTTGATCAAGTTCATGTTTATATAGTGTAAACATTAATATGTATCGAAATAAATGTTATGAAAGAGATTATCAATATTCTAACTAAGGAGGAATCGTTGATTCAATAGCGCAGATACAAAGAATGGAAATGCACATTGTTACATCGAAAGCGAAAGAAGCTTAGTGAGTAACGCTGTGCTCGTACCAAGACATATTACTAGCTCCATGCTAATGACATAAAGATAGGCCCTATATACGGAGCCATTTTTTTTAACAATATGTAAACCTTTATTTTCGGTAATCAAAACATGGTTGACAAACAGCAAACACACTGCGATGAAAGAAATCATTGTTTAGTCAGCCATTACTTAAAGCAAGTGCGACGTTATTCACACTCATTCTAGAGGACCTCATTCTTTTTTTCGATTGGTCTTAGGACATAACGAAAATGGGGAAGCAGCCTCTTTTGGGTGTTAACTATTAAGTCGAGAAGTCTCTCGAGCTCTTAGCATTTTGGTCGCAGATCGAGTTGAGTCTCAGTTTTGCCACATTTCGAGTCACGTGTATGTGTGTTAGACCTCAAAGTGAATCACGGCACACCAAACGCTTTGGTTGGCAATACTTCTTGCTGACGTCAGACGTACATGCGCTGCTAGCCCAATAACATGATCATTCTTGTTGAGTGTATTGTGAGAATTGTCTGCTGGATGTTTGATGCATTTTCAAATTAGTGAATACGTGTTATATTTAAATCTTGTGTTTATTTCTGGTGAGGTTTTAAACTTTTAATGGTGAAAATTAATAATTTTTTGGTGAAATGGAAAGAAATTACTAATGAATCTGTGGAAAATCAAAGTGGAAATGAAAATGAGACCTAACCAGTTGCAAGTGTGAATTCCATGCCCACTAAATAATAAGAACGTGGCTTCAAATAAATTTAACAGACATTTATATTTTTTTTTAAACCAGTCAATTGACAGGCAGAGATAATAATTATCTTAGCCATTTATTATCATTTGATTAAAAATAAAATAAATCTATGGGAAAATAGACTATAGCTGAAAAAGCCCAAGTACCTAACTACAAAGTGGCTTATATAGTAGCAATGAAGTCTGTCTCACACCATGGCTGAGGAATTGATTTTGCCTGCATGCAAACAAATTGTTAAATCCATGTTAGCAGACGCAGCCGAGAAAGAAATATCTTTAATACAATTGTAAAATGATATAATTTCTCGTTCTATTGATGACATGTCTTCAGATATTGTGAAAAACTAACTGAAAATTTGAGTGATAGGCAAATACTCGACCTACACTTTGATGATTCAACGGACATCGGCTAAAATTATGTTGAGCTACAACAAATCTGTTGACGATGATGAAACTATTAAACCATTTTTGTGGTATACAAAATTACTTAACACGTCAACAGAATGAGATACATTCAATTCCATTTCTGAGACCTTGGAAAACAATGTACCATGCTGGAAAAATGTTGTTTCTGTCTGTATAGACGGTGCACCAGCAATGACTGGAAGATTCAAAGGTTTTAATTTAAGACTAAAACAAGAATTTCCGAATATAGCCTTCACTCATTGATTCATACATCGTGAGGAAATAGTGGCAAAAACTCCTTTATTAAGATGATCAAGTTATTCCACGAGCTTTAAAGCTACAATTTCTTAAACAAATGTGTCTCGGAGCAGGCTCTCACCATTATATATTAGTTCTACACATCGATATTCGCTGGCTGTCAAGAAGAAAAGTTCTCACAAGATTGTATGAACTTAAGAACGGGCTATTTAACCTCTTTACACCTGAAACTGTGGACTTTATTTCACAATTAAATGATGAGGAGTGGTGTGCCAATCTATCTTACTTGGCTGATACTTGCAGCCATTTAAATAGCCTGAACGCAAGTATGCAAGTCAAGGAAGAAAGTGGGCTAACCTCAAGTGACTAGTAGTAACCAAGTAATTTCTTGAAGAAGCTTATACTGTGTAAACTACATATAGAAAAGAAGTAGATTAAAATGTTTATTCTTACAACAACTGAAGTAGATCCTCAAGGATAAATTACATCGGGATTGATCTTGGAACATCTGTTAGGTCTTAAAGTGAAAATCATGTTCCCCTTTCTTACCGTCAACGAATCTGTCTTGGTACGCAATCCGTATGCAGAATTGCTTAAGCCAACTCACACCGGGAAAAACAAACAATTCGTTGAGCTGCAGTCAGGCCACACCCTACAGCTGAAATATAGAGAACATCTACTTGATAAGTTTTGAATGTTATCAAAAGCGTACTCGGCAATAGCCGAATCTGTCGTAAGAATGCTGTTGCCATTTTCTACTACTTACCTTTATGCACATTGAACAGGAAATGGGTCACTGTTTATCATATTATATTCGTCCAAGATTAGAGGTTTTGTGCAAGACAATACAATCCATTGTGGCTCATTAACTCAAGTTATTTTATTTATTGATTCAAATATTTTAGAAAATATATTTAAAATTTATTTTTATTTCTCCATTATGTTTAATATTAGTTCTATATTTTTTAAATATTCAGTAAATAACGACTAAAACGTAGGGGCACATCAATTCACTTTTGTGGTACACACTTTGAGAAACAGTGTTTTAGACTAAGAGCCACTTTCATATGGGAAACAGGCTCATTATATTTGAGTCTAGGTAGGGGCAGTATGCCAGAACGTATAATGAATGCTTAGTGGACCGATAGTGTGGTCCCGAGCACACTACTTGAGGTGCACTAAGTTTTGCTATGAATTGTATTTGGTTTTGAACCGCACTTGAGGTGCACTAAGTTTTGCTATGAATTGTATTTGGTTTTGAACCGCACTTGAGTTGTACAAAGTTTTACTATGAATCTGGCCTTACAGCGCCTGGATTAAGTAAGATCATGGGCTGGCGTTGGTCGGCTTAAGCTAAGTGCTGTTAACGAATAGCGAGGATTAACACTTGTATGAAGGACCTGGTATCACCAACCTTTCTTAATAACTGACACGAAAGGTTTATTAACCATACTGACTCTAAATTGTTTCAATATAAATTACTATTTTCCCACAGACTTCAATCCCAATATGGTCACTTTACTATCCATACAAGCAGTCTACTGTCCATTAAACATAAAACGCAAATTACACTCGTCTAAATCAGTATTATTCTACGCCTTTCCTTTATACAATACTGAATAATTACCACTTGACAAACACACTTGAGAAATTTAACATTTTATCCTATGAATTTATTACATGGCTTGTATGAATGTTATTGTATGAATATAATTAGAAATTATGGCATATTAAGAAATATATTTTAAAGTCGTAGGAAAACAAATTATTTTTTACAATAACAGCCTTCAGCACCACAATATGTACTTTTTTTCAAGTGTTGTTTGAGAAACCTTTTGTTCATAATAAGCCTTCAGTCAGTTAACTATATGGTTCAGTTTACAGCTTTTGAGGAGCAACATCACGATGGTAGGATTAACAAGCTAAGCTATTTTGTTCTGAGGCTTTTGAAGGTATGCTGAAAGTGGTAAAGTGAGGTTTAAAAGGTATTCACAAAGTAGCACTTCCACTATGAAGCTTCCTTTCTCCATGGCAGATAGGCGTGTTGATGTAGTGGTTTAAAACGACCGGTCCATTTCTGAGAGTTCTTAAAGACTTGAGCCTATTTGCAGGAAGAAGCTCGACAAACGTATTTAAAGAGGTCTGGCGCTCAATAAACCTTGTTTCACAGACCTCCAGAAAAAAGATTTTTTTGATTCTGGCAAAATCTTGGCAACGTTATCTTTAAAAAGGTTTCTTGCTTGAACATTGTACCTGAAGAATAGAGTTCTCTATTTTAACACTCCAAAACTGTTTGAAATTAAAAGCACATTAATGGATTTAGTGAGGACTAGATTCAGGCGATGACTTGAGTAATGAACATACATCGCTTTTGGATAATGGCGGAGAGTTCTTTTGAACACCATCCATACACCACTAATTGTGGGTCCTTCGTCGTGTCCTTGACCAATTAATTTTTCTAATTCAATGCTTGAATCATTGCAGGTGTCAAATGTTTCTGCCACATTATTTGCAGATAAATCAGTTAGTGGGAAAAATTTACGAAATATTCTCTCAGTAAAGGATGGTCCTCATTTGCTATGTATCTAATACACAGTTATAGCTACTCCTAACCAGATGGATCAAATGTTTATCTCTAATAATAGAGAAACACTATCCACCGTTGATATTTTTGAATAAATTTTCTTGAATTAGCTGCCCACAAGCACGGATAATGTAATTTTGAATATCTGGGCTGAAGTAACATGCATTCCTGGAGCCATGAGGTATGTAGTTCTTTAGTTTTTAGTCAACGTTTTCTTGGTATCTAGTTAGAACCCCGAGCCTTCCATAGTTTTTCTCACGCTTTTCTAGAGTGATAAGGCCATTGCCATTATACCCTTGGGAGGGTGAGCTCATTCTCGTCACAAATTATGATTGATTCTATTATGGGTATAATAGAATCCCTATTTTCTTCTTAGCTTGTAATGTAATTACTTGACGCTAAGGAGTATTTGAAAGCATTGACCATATTATCGTTCTAATTATTTATATATTCAAACATTTTTTTATCATTCTAATTTTACATATAATTAAACATATTTTACTTTATTTAAATTTCGTAATCTATTACTTGGCGCTTAAATCACGTCTTCCTCTAAATTATTTATTAGTTAGTTTTACTCAGAGGTCAGAGATGGCAGCACCTACTGGAACCTCACTAAATGCCTTTCTACGAAATCCAACCAAGTTAAGATCTTTTAAAGTAATTTCCTGTTTTGGAAGAATGTTCTCCACGCAGGAAGTATTTTTTTTGAGTTTGTAGGTGTGTAATTCACCGTTAGAAAATGTCCCTTCTAGAAGCTTCTATTGAGCGCAGATATATACAGTAATTTTGAAATTTCCCTTCACTGTGAAATCGGTCGTTATCACAGACGGACGTGTGTTCGGTCTTAAATAGACATATTTTAAGCGCTCGGTGATAATTAGTTGCTAGGCCCTCGACATGATTGCATTTCAATTTAAATAAAAACACAAACATGTTTTTTCTTTTAATGGAATAAAGTGACATCAAACTTTATGCAACGTGTTATCATTTTTTTTGTTAAGTGATAAGACAAAGGAGGCATCATAAGTAAAGCACACTGTTGCGCAATAGAAATGACGACTTACTGTGGGGCATAATATAATCTATAATAAATTACTTCCAACCGAGGAGCTATAAAAGGATAATATAACAAATGGCGTTCCAACGGGGTGCATTTAACATGCTACAAAAGGATATTATAACAAGTGGCGACACAATATTAAACTTGATACGTAACTAATAACACCTTCCACAAAAGAACAATAACATAACAAAAGCAAACGTTATAAGCTTAATATACAAAATAGTAGCCAGGTCCTTTGTCTTACCCCAAGCTACTTTCATAAATTTATCAGCAGAAACTACTGCTGACCTATTGTAACTCCTTTTTCGAGTGGTCCTGAAATTTCCCACTACATCCCTCCACTTTCTAAACGGTTGGCCTATCAATGAGGCCATACGTTCTGACTGGTCACCTTTACCTACACATTCTGATGTAAAACGAAATCAGTAACTACAATAAGCTCCATCCCTTAAACTTTGAGTAACAAGCCATTCCCATCTTTAAGGCCAATAATGCTGAAATTTCAGATTTTTCTTATGAAACTGGCTTAGAGGACATTGCAGGTGTATATGAATAGACTACATGGAAACAACATTACCGTTTTGATTATTTGTGGATGAGTCACGGATCTAACCGACTCCATTTCTGTTGCAATAGGGGGCATGTATTTATGACAAGGGAGAGGGAGGAAGCTACCACGGTAGCCCTCTAAGGATAACGGATCATTCGAAAATGTATTCACTTCAACCTTTTATTACTTTAAGTAGATACATCATCATTAGATTTTTTAATTTTCTTATTTTTTATTATTATTTGTTATTCCCTTTTCTTTTCCTTTTTTCTTCATTTAAGGGGTCGTCCAGAACTCCTTGACCTACCCCCTGGCTACGTGCCTGTAGGGGTAGCGAAATTAACAATTTGAGGGATAGCGTTGAAAAAAAAACCTCCCGAGGTATTATTCTGTAGCATCTACATATCAGGTTTGAACAGAATTATTCAAAACTTTTCAAATCTGTGTCAAAGGACAAATAAACAGAGTGTCATGCTGAAAAATACAATTGTATAATCCACTTTTTGGGGCTCGGACACACATAAAAATTAAAGATTGATCATTATTTCGAGGTCAAAAATGTTCACGATTACAATAATGTGTCTTTATTTGATTAAGTAAAAAGAGAAGGGGATTAAAAAGAACCTAAATGGAAGAACTGAGTTTCCATCAGTGTTTTGTTAAATTGCTGCGCGTGACTTAGCGTTTCCCCCTTCCTTCTTTCTCACATACATCCTCTCCTTAGCTCGCGATGCCGATTGCTCTCAACACTGCCTGCCTACGCACTCTATTCTGTCTCTATTTCCTTTTCTACACGGATATTTTTCCCTCATACACTTGACGATCAAACCTCTTTCTTTATTCCCATCTTCCTGTCTTTCCCTTTCTCCGTTTCAACAATAATACATTTTATTTCTATCCTCTTTCCTCGACCCCACTCCATCGATTTGTAATTCCCTCTTCTTTCAATTCACGTGTCAGATGATCCTCCTTTCTCCACCCACCAACCCCTCAACTTTCAGCCTGTCAAGCTCTATCACCCCTTCCCCTCTAGTCTACTCCCACAACCGCTTTGTTTTAAATCCAAGCTCCCCATGTTGAACAGAATGGAGACAGCAAATTGCCTACATAACAAAACATTGGAGAAATATATTAGGAGGAAACCGATGTATCGTACCACGTGTGTGAAATAGAGAGAGTATATTTATGGAATTGTTGTTAATATTTTGGATCGTAGTGATTTAAAGGCATTGTTTACTTCTGTGTACTACTACTGACACTGTACCATTTATTATGGGAATGCCTAGTCCAACGCTTCTAAACGACTAGAAAATTTTCAAACAACTTAGAACACTACGTAGTAATTATAACCATAGATGACTCCATTATATTTTTAGGAAGATATCTCCATAGCCTTGATTATCGAACTGCGACAAATTGTCTAATCTATTGTTGAAAAGAA
The DNA here is from genome assembly GCA_902151455.1 of Timema bartmani. Classification (NCBI taxonomy): domain Eukaryota; kingdom Metazoa; phylum Arthropoda; class Insecta; order Phasmatodea; family Timematidae; genus Timema; species Timema bartmani. Next base: position 213,614 of record CABFWB010000629.1, on the reverse strand, counting down.
GCTAATTTTAAATTTTCACATTTTTAAAAATAATTTTTGTAGCTCTCTAAATAAGGTTGTTGTTGGTAAAAAAAAACATTCTTCATATGTTTCAAATTCACTGTAATTGTCTAAGGCGTCACACTCGCGATAAGTTAGACTTCAGATGACGGGGATATTGGGGTTCGATCCCAGACGTATGTAATGAGGTTGGTTTTTCCTAAATGTTTTTACATTTTCCCTAAATGTTTTTACATTTTCCCTCCACACAAACTTTGGTATATTTCCTCTAAATTAAACATTATTCATCCCTAACACAATAGTGCAACAAGTACATACACTTACAACCTGAAGCAGTCGTGAAACTTGCTAACAAAACTTAATTTCGGCATGAGCCATATTTTGAAACAAACTCCTATTATTTTGTAACAGGTGAACGTTTGTGTTGAGTTTTAACACTCCATAAAGTGTCCCATTGAAATATCCATTTACTCCAGCATTCATAGATCCCCGGCACTAGTAAATCCCCGGCCTCTGTTCTCTGTTCACGCCACAATGGTCCTTCTTAAAACTGCAATTCATTCGAATGATTCGGGGTAGAATGGGAACAAATGAGCAAAACAAGTAAACTTCAATAAAAACAGATTTATTTGCACCAAGTCTTACTACCTTTCCGAGTAAAGTGAGCTTTCAATTACACTAATTGACGAGGAGGTTATAGACTAGAGAGTAAATGTACCTTCAATGATGGGGAGGAGTAAACGATTTAATTAAATACACCCCTACTACACCCAGCCGGGATTTGAACCCCGACATCCCCATCAACGTCAAAGCAGACTAGATGAGTTTTACGTCTAGTCCGTGTGTCAGCCAATACGTGCTAAAAAAAACCAACCACAAATGATATCCTTATTGAAGTTTAATGTACCAAACGTGAGGTTAGTTGAAGTCGTTGAAAATAAAGATGTTAAAAGTCTCCCCTCCTCGTATTGCTAAGTGCCGCGATTAAAGTATGACCCTAACGAAACAGTTTCATCGGAGAGGAATTTGCGCCAAAGGTTAATTAACTCCGATGGTATTGTGCTTGTGATTACAACTACCCCGTCCTGTTGTAAATAGGCAAATACTCTAGCAGTTCTGTGTAGCGGCTGGTATCGTCAACCCACAAAGGCAGGGCATGAAATTCACCCCCATTTCCGCGAGTGGTAGCCTATATAGTTACATGTTCATTACTGGTGGCATAACCAGGCTTAAAACGGGCGTAAGTGGAGCTTATTATTACTACCACACAGGACCAAGGGACAGCACATCTGCTGTTTATGACAACGATATAGAGTTCATTTATTTATCATTTACCTTAAAATGATTTGATTTAGTCAACATACAGCCCATTTGTTTTTATAAAATGGTGCAAGCAGAGTCTGTGAGGAATAATGGAGTGGTATATAAGAGGAGGGATCTTGAGGGTTTAATTACCCACACCCTAACTGGAATTAGTATTAATCATAACCCCAAGCCTCAACAGAAATTAGTATATATATTAGTATCGCATTCTTAACTGGTCGCATGGTCATTGAAGGGATTGTCCATCACGCGAAAATCTGGGTTCGAATATTGGTCATGTGAACTGAGAGTGGATTTTTTCCTAAGTGTTCTCCCATCCTCCATCCACGCAAATGTATCCGTATAAATTTCCTCTCCATTCAGTCTTCCTCGCTACTTCCCCATTAGTGTAATAGGGAGGTATTTAAGGTGATTGGCCCTTTTCATTTCGCGTGGAAATGTAGAGCTATGGGAACTAACGGTTATCTTCAAGGATTTTTATTGTTTTGCAATTTTCTTTTCGGAAACGGTTTGTTCAAAAATAGAAGCATGTTGATTAAGTTATACTTTTTATATACACAACTCGTCTATAATTTTAACAGTGATCAAATATAAATAAAATTGACATTTTGCAATAGAAAACTGCTGGTTGCATAACAAAAAATAAGAAAATGTAACCATTAATAAACATTGATACATTATCTTAGAAAGTGTGTTGAAAATATTAACATAAAAATTTCACTCATCCTTAAGAAAACTGATATTTCCAAACGTATGCTTTTTCAGCAAGACCTGTCCGGTAGCTAGCACCATCTTTGGTTTCTGTGATACATCTGTTCTTGTTGGCGCGGAAGGATACTTAGGTCGGTTGTGAAGCCACGCCATGCCTTTCACCCTCCCGCCCACCATCCCACAAAATAGGTTTTAGACTCGGACTCGACAGGGCCAAGGGCCTTAAGGTGGCCGCTTACCTTAGCGCTAAGACGTGTTGCAGATGTTCACTATATATTTAGCACCGCACCTTACTACCCTTTCGGGTTTTAAGCTCAAGACATTTACAAATATCATTTTATTTTAAAAAGTGTTTTGCTAATTTTAAATATATCTTATGCAAAAATTAAATAAGAAGACTTCAATATTTCCCTATAGAATTGTAATTACATTTTAAGTTGAATTGTTTCATAAAATGGTATTTAGTTAGCTAATTTTTGATGACGTGTCACGTGACTTATCTAATATCAAAAATTAGGAATAGATAAACAGCATATTAAATATAGCTTTCATCGAAAAAAATTAATTAATCAATATGCTCACAGCTGATAATCAAGGATATTTTGAGTAGTTTTGAAGCATCAGAACTTCCCTTCCCATGATAAATAGGCTACTGCAGTTTGAGGATATCCTCCTTCAAGTTGATGGTACCCTTATAATTTAAAAAAATTGCACGGTGCACTGCATAGACTTTCCCTCTCTTTTATCTTAAAATATATATACTTTTTTACTAAAAACTCGTAAGATTTGTGAAAAGAAATTATAGGTATATATTTTTTAGAAAGGTTGCATCAAAGATCATAAATGAAATAATATATACTGTTTCTTACTTACTATATGGCATTAGGAACTAGGAACACTGTTACAGATAAACTGAGCATAGAGAAACATCTTTGTCCACCAAAGAGCATAAGAATCAAATTCATTTTAGACCTAAATTAAAAAGTATAAATATATAAATTTTTGCTTATAGCTCAGAAACTATTGGTTTTAGAAAAATTAAATTTCAAATAAAAGATGTACATATTTAATAATACCACAACTTTACAATGATAAGATATTTCGTGTCTCAAATAGTTGCAGAGAAATTATGAAAATTGGAAAATTTCCCTTTTGTAAAGTACCCTCAAAGTCATTGTCATGAGAAAATGAGAACCGCCATCTTATTTATAATGATAAACAATGCCTAGATATAAAATGTAATCAAAATTGTTAAAGCAAATATCGAGAAAATCTATTTTTCTCTTTTTTTAACCTTCAGTAAACTAACCTTAAATTTAGGGTTAGATATATAATTTCAAAAATCCCTGGGGAAGGGGGTGACCCCAAATACCAAGTTTTAGCCGAAGTAAAATAGTTTTGGCTCTAGACCAAGATACAGACGAACAGATGATATTGCGAAAACCAGTTTTTTGGTTTCAGGGATTATGAAACGTCAACATTTATCAAAATATCGAGTACAATTTTTTTTTACGATCACAATACTTCCTCTCCTAGTTGTCGAGAGAGAGAAAGTAAAATAAAAAGTTAATGCTATCTTTTGATCGGAAAATTACTCTTAAGCCACCTTCTGTCCACCCCTCTTCTTTCTCCCCCAGTACAACCATACAAAAATAAAATTGCTACTTGTATTAAAATTAAAAAGAACTTGTCCAAATTTTATTTATGATAAAATCTTGTTCACAAATCTTAAGAAAACCCTGTCTATAGCTATTCTCAAAATTGAAATATTAGTAATTGGGTTTACTTGTTTAAAAATAAACTTTGCTATTAGTTAATAAAAATGAATAGCAGCCAATATTAGCACAACACTGTGGCAGATATTAAATGAGTCCCATACCGGACCACAGTTGTAACGAGCCTAACATGATAGCTACTAGCACCTTCCTTAACATTAGAGAGTTGTGATGTTAAAATAACATCGGCTGGCAGCTTGGCTTAGCAAATCTCCTCTTTGGTCTACATCTCTCTCCCTCTCTCCCTCTCTCTCTCAGCTTCCGCCCACCGGAGCCTTCATCTCCAATCCGTCGCTTCCTGTTTCTACTGTGGGAACTCAGTCGGAGCAACAAGCGCCTAACTCGAATATAAGAGGACTCATTTCGACCGTTCTTGGGAAGAGTTTGTAGCAATGCGCTAAATTAAATTCTTAGCTTGGTTTCTTTTTACAATAATATAAAGTTTACTCTGTTATAATCAAAGAGTGGGCTATATATATATATATATATATATCACTTCATGAACTAATGTTCTGGTGAATAATTTAATGTGATTCTATTGTTGTTGTTTTTTAGCACCACGTCTTACTACCTGTTCGGCTTACACGCTTATTTATGTAATAATTACGCTGATGGTTTTATCTATTACTGATGATATATTTATTGGAAGTGTACCCGAATTTGCGGGGGGAAGAGTGGAAAACAATTTTTGGGAAACCACCCATATTACACCCCGACCGAAATTCGAACCTTAATCTTCCTGTAATCAACAGTCTAATCTATTGCGAGAGTAGCGCCTTAGACCCCGTGGCCACCGAAGCGGGTTGGTTCTCTAATCATGAGTAGGATTACTAATATGTATGTACCAGTCGATAATTATAATAAACTCACTTAGCCACAACGGACTGAACGTCTATTTAGTCTAGTCAGATTTACTGGGGACGGGGAGATAGAAGTTCGAATCCTAGCAAGGTTTACTGATAGTGCTTTTTCTCCTAAATAATTTCTCACTCGCTCCTTCTCTCTCTCTCTCTCTCTCTCTCTCTCACTCTCTCTACGGAAATGTGGGTGTATTTATTTTTTATTCTACCTTTTTAATCCCTGTCCCCAATAGATGAAGTCTGTAGCTAGTCACGTATTCTGGCACATTGAATATGTGACATATATTTTATCAAAAAACATATTCGCGTTATTAGAACAAAACGTAAGTCTTAGCTCACAGTTGTATAAAACTATCTCATTAACAAAACTTATAGGACGTAAGTTTTAGGTACTTATGTATTCTTTATTTATATGACTTAGTTTATTATGTTTAATAAATGGTAATCGTTGGAAATGAGCTCAAGAGAACTACATAGTATTTAAAACAAGTGTTCCGTCGTAAATTTAAATAAACGCGATACCTAACAATACCCCCGCTAAAAGTATTTAGGATAAGAGTATATTATATATTCTTTTTCCTCTTTTTCTCTCATCATCCACGGCTTTGGCGATCTTTCAAATTTCAGATCTCCCTCCCAATCCCCTCCCCTTTCCCCCCGCGGGCAAGCAGCAGGCAGCAAGCGGGGAGGCCTATTCTTCCCCCATTCCATTCTTTTCATTTCAAATTGCCTCTCCCCTTCCCCAACCACCGTTCTTTACAGAATTTCCCTTCCCTCCCGTTCTTCTTTCGTTCTCTGACTCTCATATTTATTTCGGAGAAATTCTGTGCAGAGCTTGAGAAGCAGAAAACTCTCCCATTCCCCTTATCTCCCCCCTCCTTCAACCACGGGATGTTTAGATACTCAGTTTCTAGAGCAACACAGCCTGGTGGCTGTGATTTATGGACTGCGCTGTACTTACACCCGAGTTAACAATGGCTAGAAGGTGGGAGGCGTGACTAATTTGTGTTTAGTTTTCGTTACTTAAAAGTGAAAAAAATAAAGGTTAGCCTACTTATTGATCTTGTGCATCAGGATCAAGAATCAGAGATGTGAGGAGCTACCTCATTAGTGGACTTTTTTTTTTTACTTTATAATCCAGAGAAAGTATTGTAATCATAAAAATTTCGACGTCTAGATAGACCTATGTAATCCTAAGCTCATAAAAGTGGGTATCACAATAATCTGTCTGTCTTTACTCGGGGTACAGTCAAAATGGTTTAAGGTAATTCAACCATCAAATTGTATTCAACCATCAAATTGTATTTCACTATTTTAACGAGTGTATAATTATAAGTTAAAATTGTTATTTGATGATTTCTAAACATCAGTCCACGAGCTATAAGGGATCAAACTTGATATTTTATTATTTTCCCGTCCTATTGTTAAGGCAAAGTAATGGATGTATTGGGACTAAAATTTAGTAGGCTATCTAGACATTCATATGAATTGTTCAGACTGAAATATTTATCATTATTATGTTAAAGAAAAATTATTTTTAATCTACAAGTAATTTAAAAGTGGTAAAGTTACATCAAATATAATCATGTGTGTGTGTGTGAGTGTGTATATATATATATGTATATTAAGTTCCTTAAATTTAATCGAACCTGGGACCTTTGGCTTAGTACGCCAATGCTCTAACCATTGAGCTATCCTGGAACTGTCCCGTGTACAGCGTAGCTCAGTTATTAGAGCATTAGCGTACTAAATCAAAGATCCCGGATTCGATTACCTTGTCCAGATATCATTGTTCAATTTAAAGAACTTGATAGCTAGATGTGGCTATCTATATCCATGATTAACAAATATAATGGCTTTGTTATTTAATCCATCATATATAAATACTGTACATTTAATACCCCAATCATTTTTGTTTATTTCATTTTGTAGTACACAATGTCGGTATTTATAATTAATTTGGTTTTTCATCTAGAGATACTAGTTAATTTTATTAATGGGACTATCTGACCATACACTACACCAGTGCTTTCCAGAGCGATGAATGGTGACAAAGCCTTCTTTTGTGAATTATTGGAACTCCCAAGCTGGCATTTTTTTGTTGCAAGGAATTCATATCTTGAAGATAGCGTTGACAATACTTAGTGTATAAAAAACTGCCACTTACATGAAAAATGGTAAGCATAGCTTTAACACAATCCAGATAACTCCCAACTACCCATACGCTCCTATTCAATCAAATGCATTGCGATATTAACAAGCTCAAAATACTGTATCCATAATTATGCTGTCTCTCCAGTTATCGTAGCTTTTCAATGTGTTCAGAAAATATTCAATTTCAGGTTTTCAACGGTCAGATTACTTTGTACATCGTCAGACTTAGGTGGAGTGGTTTTAAAATAGATAAGAATTTGCTGCATGTCTTATTTGTTAGCCTCTTTAATACCTATTTTTTGAGAATTATTTTAGACAAAGCAGTGTACGTAAAGAAATGTGCTTGAATTACATGACCAGCAAGCATATAGGGCACCAAAGCCGAAGCGTATATTGTTGACCACAATTTGTGTGGCGATAAATTTAAAAAAAATAAGCATAAAAGGGCGTATTCTATGGACAATTTAAGTACTATTAATTTTTCGCTTAAAATAAGTAGTTTCCGAGTAAATCATACATAGAAACTGAGATAGGCACGTATTCAACAGTGCGTTCCAACCTATCCTTGTCTTAGAGACGCATTTTCACGAGTAATATTCATTGCACGCAAAACATGAATAGAACATTTCTTGTTATCAATTTTATTTAAAAAAAAATTATACTGCCATATTTGCCTAAAATTAAACGGTTCAGCAAATAAATGAGCTTAATCATATTTGGGGGTGGTTTTTCTAATTTTAAGGGGGGAAACTACCATGTTATGTGAGAGAACTTTCTTTTATTTCATTTCTAACGCCTCCAACAATATTCCTGCCAAGTTTCAAAACCTTAAGAATGTTTCTGTTAATATGTCAATTTATTGTCTAATTTCCCTGGACTATATATTAAAATAGACATATGCTAAAAACTCGCGGATTTTGTGAAACTAAACAAGATGTGTATACTTTATTGTAGAAAGACTGCATCAAAGATCATAAATGAAATAATATACACTGTTAAAGAAAAATTGAGAAAATAGAAACATCTTGGTCTACCAAAGAGCATAATAATAAAGTTAATTTTCAGACATGAATTAAAAAGTATATATATATTTATGCTTACAGATCAGAAATTATTGCTTTTGTAAGAATATATTTCAAATAAAAGATATTTGTATTTAATAGTCCTACAACTTTACAGTGGTAAGATATCTTAAAAGATGCGTAGAAATGATGCAAATCAGAAAATTTCCCAAATGTAAAATACCCTCAAAGTCATTTTCATAAGAAAATGAGACTTACCATCCTTTTTATAATGATAAACAGTGTATAAAAATAAGCGAATTTTGAGAAAATCGAGTGTTTCTTTTTTTTTTTTTTTTTTTTTTT
>CABFWB010000629.1:179536-204041 GCA_902151455.1 Timema bartmani | reverse complement strand
GCTAGTGTTGGATGTTTTAAGGGCTAATCTACCACTGGTTCATAATCTGCTAGTGTTGGATGTTCTAAGGGCTAATCTACCACTGGTTCATAATCTGCTAGTGTTGGATGTTCTAAGGGCTAATCCACCAGCACATCAATGTTTATTTCAGTAGTCAGACGCCCAGCCCTCACTTATCACAACTTATGTATAGTATGTTAGTTAAAGTACAGTAGCCCCATGGCTTCTTTGGTGCTGACTGACAGCTGACAGCTGACAGCTGATGGCTTTAAAAAGCTACCAGACCAAATTAAGTATCCCTACGCCGAACCATATGATCTGCAAAAAACATGTGTTTAGCAGCTGTCACTTCTGACAGTCAAAATTTAGGTATATACCTAACTGTTGACAGTCAGAAGTCATCTGTGAACTGTCAGTCAGCACCAAAGAAGCCGTGGGGCTACTGTACATACCTACAGATAAGGTCACCAGCTCGCTATGGCAATAATCTTTGATATCGTGTAACTATTCACATTTTCCATGTATAGCTAGTAAATATCCGATTGAGTACCTCATAGTTGTAAGATTAAGGAAAACACCTAAAACTGGTCTTTCAGTTTTTAATTTATTGCGTTTTTATCTTATGTCGGTATTTGTATCTTAGTCAACTATTTTGTTCAGAATTAACAAATGAGTGATAAGAGTTATTCTCTACATGGTATTAGCTGTAAATTAAAATGTTGGTGGTCACAACACCAAAGCTTTAGATATAAGAAGATTAAGAAGTGTATTTTCATGTTGCTAGGACCTATCTGGAGCTCTAACCAAGGACACGCTAACCAAGGTCAGTTTGAAGGAGAACCTTTTTATGGGTCCTAACGTTTGACCTCTTTTACTCGCACACTGAAATTTATTCCCACCTTCTTGTGTGAATAAAACATACAATGAAGGAAAGAATATTAAAAGAACATTATATATTCCAATGATGCGAGTGTGTTGACTCATCTGATGCTTCCATTGCCCCTTAATAACTCCAATATCTCCCCAACTAACACACTCCTCACAGAGTCACAGACACACCAACTCTTGTTGAGGCTGAATTACACCCCCCTCGTCTCTCCCATATTACTCCCCCCTTCCCAGAACAAGTCACGTTGCACTACCACACCCGCTCCACGAACTAAGTACTTTTGAAAGTGATAGGAGTCATTAAAGGTCAAGTAATGTTGAGATGACAGGTCAGCTCAGTTAGCGCCCTACCCCCATGATCTTTAAATTCCATCTCATCACTAGACACTTAGTACCAGGTCTGAATCAATTCTCTCTTCCTCTGTTCGTTTCTCTTTCGCTCTCTCTCTCTCTCTCTCTCTCTCTCTCTAGCAGGCGTCTGACTGTGGGATGTAGGATCTAGGTACACACCATGACCTGACTGTAGGATCTAGGTACACACCATGGCCTGACTGTAGGATCCAGGTACACACCATGGCCTGACTGTAGGATCCAGGTAAACACCATGGCCTGACTGTAGTATCTAGTAACACACCATGGCCTGACTGTAGGATCCAGGTAAACACCATGGCCTGACTGTAGTATCTAGTAACACACCATGACCTGACTGTAGGATCTAGTAACACACCATGACCTGACTGTAGGATCTAGGTACACACCATGACCTGACTGTAGGATCTAGGTACACACCATGACCTGACTGTAGGATCTAGGTACACACCATGACCTGACTGTAGGATCTAGGTACACACCATGACCTGACTGTAGGATCTAGGTACACACCATGACCTGACTGTAGGATCTAGGTACACACCATGACCTGACTGTAGGATCTAGGTACACACCATGACCTGACTGTAGGATCTAGGTACACACCATGACCTGACTGTAGGATCTAGGTACACACCATGACCTGACTGTAGGATCTAGGTACACACCATGACCTGACTGTAGGATCTAGGTACACACCATGACCTGACTGTAGGATCTAGGTACACACCATGACCTGACTGTAGGATCTAGGTACACACCATGACCTGACTGTAGGATCTAGGTACACACCATGACCTGACTGTAGGATCTAGGTACACACCATGACCTGACTGTAGGATCTAGGTACACACCATGACCTGACTGTAGGATCTAGGTACACACCATGACCTGACTGTAGGATCTAGGTACACACCATGACCTGACTGTAGGATCTAGGTACACACCATGACCTGACTGTAGGATCTAGGTACACACCATGACCTGACTGTAGGATCTAGGTACACACCATGACCTGACTGTAGGATCTAGGTACACACCATGACCAGACTGTAGGATCTAGGTACACACCATGACCTGACTGTAGGATCTAGGTACACACCATGACCTGACTGTAGGATCTTGGTACACACCATGACCGAACTCGGATGATACAAAGAAAAGCAGTCACAGCCGCTACAACAGTTTTATAGCCCATTCACAAGGAAGATGGTTCGGTACTTAACTTAGTACTCAATTATGGACGATCCTTTCTTGAAAGGATGTGAATATACGTAAATGGTGATGAAACTTGGTGAAAGCACAAATTTGAAGAGAAATAATTATGCGCCCTTTGCAATATTTCTTATAGGTATGACAGTTCTGAAACATCAAAACCCTAATCCTCCTAAAATGTTATGTCACTACCATGTTAGCAATGACTCGAGGTACTCTAGGAAGGCTAAATACATTTGATTGGTTCTCAGAACTAAAACATTTCGTGATATATGTCGATGAAAAGGAGCTAATATCTTCATTGCTTTTCAAGTTTAATCCAATATATACACGTTGATGCCTTTCACGTTCATTTTGGTTTGAAATATATTTTGAAATAAAGAACCAATAAGAACAACGTGGGATGGATGTAAATATGCCATTTGTCTCAGTGCTTCAGTACACACAGCAGCCACGAAAACTTGTGCGTTATTTATTAGTATTATTAGTAGCTCAGGTGACAGCTTTATGCACAGAGGGGATACCAGTATTATTACCAAAAATAATAATTGAAAAACAATTATTTTTTTTCAAACAAAAGGAGAACTAAAATGTTTTTAACATAAATTCGAGGAAGATGGTTTAATTTAAATGCATGTGTGTGAATAAATATTTATATATAATTGGTTTGATTTAAATGCTTATGTATATACATATATATATACATTTAAATTAAACCACCGTCCTCAAATTTATATTTAAAAAATATACATATCTATCATCGTAATTCCAAGCTATATGCAGGATTTCGACTCTTACTTTATTTAATGGCAGTGGTATTTCAATACCTTGGTTTTCCAATAATAGTATTAAAAATAAATATTTCCAAATTTCTATCAAATTAATTCCACACCAAACTACATGTTGAGTTAATATGACAAATTAAAATATTAAATATTGAAATGGTCTTAAAGAGCTAATATGAAACGTAGGTTTTATTATTTTACACCACTCTAAATTAACAAGATTGAAGTTATGTGGTAAATAGGTAAATAATATTATTGAAATTTATCTAAATTTTTAAACAATAATTTGAACCAAGAGCTTCAAAGCAGCAAACTCATTCATTTTTAATAGCAGTGTGAAAAATATTTAAATATTTTTGTTAGGTATTCTGTCTTACGACAAGTACATTCCTTATCAGTTTTCTCGAGAACGAGTGAAATTGTTATGTTAATATTTTCAACACCCCTTCTAAGTTAATGTATTAATGTTTATTAATTTTTAGATTTTCTTATTTTTTGTTATGAAGCTGGCAGTTTTCTATTGAAAAATGTCAATTTTATCGCTGTTTGATCAGTATTAAAATCATAGAGGGTGTGTGTGTGTATAAAAACGATAACTTAATCAACATTATTTTATTCTTGAGCAAACCGTTTCCGAAAAGAAAATGACAAAACAATAAATATTCTTGAAAATAACTGTTGGTTCCCATGGCTTTGCATTTCTACGCCAAATGAAAAGGGCCAATCGCCTTAAATAAATTTCATTAATAAACTTTTACAATTAATTATTGACTATTCACTTGTAAAATCATCTAAATCTTATTTAAATTACAAATATGTATTTTTTTTAACTTTTACGAAAACTATTTACTATCTGTCGTCATGGAGACGACACATCATATACGTATTTGAATCATTGTTAATGTGTAAAAAGGTATATTTCATTGTTTGGTTCACTGTATTTTATTGTAAAGCTGTGTCTCATTTTACATCACATATAGTCAGTCTATCAGCTAGGTGAACAAACAGTAGGCTTACCATTTTTGCTGTAAAAACGTGTAAGGTGTCATTTTATGTAGTTTTTGTGGGTAGATTACGAATATGGCAACCCGAAAATTGAAATTGGTAGCTATCTCATCTTTTTTTCTTAGTATTATTTTAAAACGTACTTTTTTTTTTCCTTACTAACCATAAATTTAAAAAAAATATATATATTCGTACAAAATTTGTTTCGCTATAAATTCTCTAAAAAAAAGGTTAAGTTCATTTTTAAGGTTGGAGCAACGATAAAAAACCCTAACGATGGTTAAACTTAAATATTATCCCACTATTCCGGGTTTTAAATGCATCACGCAAAGTTAATAGCCTATGCTTAAAATCCACCGAACTGAATTGCCGTTAATAATTAATGGAATTTTATAATGATTATGTGTAATAATTACTGATATTCACTAAACAATGTACAGTTTCTATTTGTGAGACAATCTTCCTAAAGTTACTCCACAGCCCAGGAAACAGACTCGATAGAGTTTTTGATTTGTACAAAACTAAATCGATTAAATTCTTCGAGAGAGGTCACCGGCAAGATAATACTAAACCTGAGTTGTATGCAAATATCAAAGGAGGCTTCAAAGTTAAGTCTTAGCCTTGTTTGAACAAGCTGTAAGGAAATGTGGCTAACCTCGTTAAGTTTCTAATTGATTTGTGGAAAACATCCATTTATCAAAGCAAACTGCAGAGTAGAGTTTGCTCATTGCTAATGAAGACAAGTGCTGGAAAGAAACAGAGTTTACTGAGCTTGCTTGTGAGCACGAAGATGCCGACATAGGGCTAGCTTTAACTTCTGCACATGTTGGAGAAAGCAACATCCTTACAGTTGTTTATGCTGATGACACCGTTAGTCCTGATAATTCTGTTAGGTTTCATCCAATCAATTAAATGCCAAGCTTATGTGATAACGGGTAAGCGAGGAAAAGCTCGAATTTTCTCCCTTCAAAATGTTGTTGGCAAGCACAACCATAAACTATCAGATGGCTGCAATACCGATGACTTTATGAAAGCTCTGATTGTATTTCATGGCTTCCCACGCTGTGACAGTGTTTCAACTTTTTTGGCAAATGAAACTAACGAGCATTGCAGCACACTATATAGAATCGTTCAAAGCTCTTGGAGAAAAATGGATGGTGAGTGGGCCCCTAAATGCCAGCCTGGAGAAGTTCGTGTGACAAATGTACGGCGGGAAAAAACTGATGACGTAAATAGACTGAGGTATGATTTGTACTGCTGTAAAGGAGGTAATATTCTGCCATAACTCTTATCTCCTTGTAATTCACCATTACTCCTCCAGGTGAGTAGAGCCAACTACCAGGCCACTATATGGAGATCTTTAACATGCTTTCAAATGGCTCCCACACCATACGATCATGAATGGTATGAGGACAATGGTTACATAGTCATCATAGGTTCCAACTGCGCGGGTGCTTTGCATATTAAGCTCTCCCAAAAATATTTTCAGGGGTGCTCAGAACCCCCAATATTTCAGGCTTTTTAAAACCTTAATATTACGGCACTAGTTCTATCTTGGATATAGGGCTGCGCTGCGAACAGTGTTTTCTAGCGTAGCAAATGGCAGGTGTTGCCATTTGATATGTAAGCAAGCGTTATTATTTTGGTAGCACTCGCCACTTGTGAACCGACAGATTGACATTTGTCAACATGTTTCCATTATAGTTTGGTTAGTGGCAGAACTCGTATTCCATGTTTTATTTTTGTGTTGTGCATTTTTGTTTTCTTTTATTAAATTTATTTTTATTTCATTAAATATAGTTATATTGAGATTAATAAATTGCACCTTAATTTCAGCAATTTTTTAAATACGGCCCTGGAAAATTTGCAAATTTTATGCCACACTCACATCCCTTTTTAAATCGAGCATCCACAATGTTGTTGTTTTTTTACAATTTGTCACCTCTGAATGCTATTAAGTGACTTGGAAGTCAATCCGCTCCTGAGGAAGTACTGGATATGATATCATGCAACAACTTTAAATCCTGTCAACCAGGATCATGCACGTGCTCGTACGTCAACCTCCCACACACTGACATCTGCAGCTGCTTGTGTGATAAAAATAAAATATATGCAGAATATTAAGAGTACGCAGATAATGATGGTGATGGTGACAATGTTAATGCTAATGATGATTTTGAAGAAGAATGTAAGTGAAGCTATAAATTGATACAAAGTACAAAGAGTTGTTATGGATATTAATATTTCCGGAATTATTTTTTTGTTCTAAAATAACATTAGTTTTTTTAACAACTATATAAATATGTATGTTTGTAGCAAAAGTCACAATGTAACTAATATGTACCATGACCAAGTTATATGTAAGTAAATATGCACTAAGGAAACCTTATCAAAGTATGAATCTACCGTACTTGTTTGTGTCAACCGTAAAACTAAAACGGGAAACTTTGTGATGTAATAGAAACTAAATAAATTCTGTTTTGTAAATAGTAACTACATATTAATATATTAATAATATAATATATATACAATTCAATTTGGTGGATTTTAAGCAAATTAACTTTGCATGATGCATTTAAAACCTGGAATAGCAGGATATTTTTCAGGTTTGGCCCTCGTTAGGGGTTTTATCGTTGTTTGATCCTTAAAAAGAAACTGAACCTGTTTTGTAGATAATTTATGGATGAGCACATTTTGTGTGAATATTTTAATTTTAAATATATGCTTGTAAGGGAATTATTTTTTTAGTAAAACTGCGTTATTTTCAAAGTTTTTTTTAAAAATAGATGAGAAAGCTATTAATTTCTATTTCCGGGTTGCCATACTCGTAATCTACACAGAAAACTGAATAAAATGACACCCTACACGTATTTACCGCAGAAATGGTACTATTTACATGGAAATTTGGCTCTAGCTGATAAACTAATATTTTATATTTAGCACCTTTTAAATTCAATTTTTTTTTTGCGGGGGTGAATCTGCTAAATAGTGTTCTCGCGTGGCATTTTGACCGTTTAATAATGGTTTGGTATGAGAATGGGGATTTGTCATCACCACGACTCTAACCCCCTCACACTAATGTTTAAATCTACGTTCAATATAGCCTCGATATAAAATAATGCACCAATCAATGAACTTGTTTCACATAATTGGGTCTGAAGTGAATCGTGAATCCCATCATTCCATCGAGGATCCCAGATAGATCTACTGAGCCAGCTAGATCATCAGTTCCAGCTAACCATAACGTACTTTAATCTAGCAAAAATTAATTATTTCTTCATCCCTAAACCCCAAAACAGTTGTAATAGTTTATCTAACTACCTAATGGTTATAATATGGTGCTAGAAACATAAAATATATTATATAAGTAATCAAGCCATCCCTTCCACTCTACCCCACGTAAACAAGCATAATTAATTCACGTGAGTTCCAAATAAACCGGTGTGTGCTAATACAAAGAATTTTTTTTTCTCATCGTTTCTCTTTTAGAATGTAGCTTTCTTCCACTCTGCATACGGTAAATAGAACGTCCATTCTAAAACTACCACATAGCAACCCGTTAAATGGAAATTAGTTGAAAATGCCCACAAACCTTCTGACCATCGTAATTAACTCATTAGTGTAGAGATAATTAATTAAAAGCTGTTTGAGGTGATTGGGTCATGCAAGGTCACAGAAAGGAAAATGTGTTGATAGGCTGGATAGGAGAATAGGGGCCGCTACGAGATAAAACATGAATATTTAATGCAGCTCATCTATAGGCTATTCTGAAAACATTTAACCAGTCAACATAACAATGAATACAGAATGTAGCTCGTCTATAGGGTATTCTGAAACAGCTTATTTGATGGTCATCAAAAGCCCCAGTTCGATCTTGAACCTGTATAACAAATTGGGTTATTTCACTTTATTGACTTTGTCTTGGCCTTGAACATGTTTCCAATGTTTTTATCCCATCCCATTAAACTCTGAGCTATCTGATTCCTACACTGGATAGGACATGGTTTTTGCCACCCAACCATCTTGCATATTAATGTTAACGTATTAATAATGTTTATGATCGCAACAGCTCTTTGGAACTACCTCAAAAAATGACTGGATTCTCCAAGCTTAATAGTTTTTACTTCGTGAACGATTAATTAATGCTCCAGGGATTGCATAAATACAGGCGTACCAAAAACAAAAATTTAACATACGATCAACCATAAAACATAGACGTATAAAATTCACACCTGAAATTGCCTATCCTCGTTTGGATGATTTTTTCGATTAAGATTCGTTTACTAACCCCATCTTGGAGTGTTGTTCTCACTAGTTTATTCAGTTAGCAAATATAGGGTAGGGCTTAAGCTGTCTATGGGACAACTGTGCTATAAATACTTTCTTGAATCCTAAAATTCAAGTACCATCAACAAATTTGAGACGGGAATAACAAGGGACTAAGGGACACGCGTGTCGTTGAATTTATCTCGTGAATCTTAGTGATAATACATCAACAGGCAACGGGATCACAACAATACATCAACCAATTTAGGACAAGAGGGGTCTAAGGGTCAGCTTGCTTGTGGACAATTTCTTATTGATCATAAAAAATATATAATACATCTTGCAATAGTATTGGGCTGAGGATCAAGCAACGCAGCCTCATACAAAGTATGGATTGTAATGGTCAAAGGTGTGACCAATTTATAAACATTTTCTCTCAAACTAAAGAGATCATCCCACAACTGACAATGGTATCTGGTTGAGGTTCAAGTACCGCACACGTTCATAAATAAATATTGAGATAAGAATATCCTAAGGGACAGCCATTTTGTGGGCGATTTCCTGCAACAAGTATTCTACAGCTAACAAAAGTATTGCACCACGGATAGATCACCATAGCCGCACACAAAATAGGGACAAGAAGGTTCTAAGTGGGTCACACGCAGGTTCAATTACCATCGCAGTGCGGGTGATTACATTTTCTGGGGAAATATACGTCATTGTTTTAATGGCTAAATTATTAAAACTGACAATAGCGTGAACGAAATTGCTGGAAAAAGCTACAATAACCTATATTAGTTTATTTCTTAGTGAATCACTTAAGACTGTAGAGAATATAGTCACGAGTATTTATTGCACCTTCATGCCTTGTTCCATGCCATATCTAGAGTGGATTATTGCACCTCTATATCTTGTGACAGTTGGAAACTGTACCTCACGGCCGTCGCAAGCGGGCCACACTTCCCCCGCAATAATCTAACCAAAAGAGGAACTTTAATTCTTTTAACAAAATTTGATTACGATCGAACAAAAAGTTACTTTGTTTGAATTGTTTCTAACAGCGCTGCCTCAGATGGTCATGCATCATGCTGGTGGTCGAGGGGGGAGAAGGAGGGAAGCAGCCGTTGCAGGCAGCATTGAGGTTCCAAGAAAGGGTGCCCAGACCATCATTATTGAAACTCAGCCTCTGGCGGAGCATGTTCATTGTGTGGCACACTGTTGTAACCTTGTAATGAAAAAGAGTTGCGATGCCTCATCAATAGTGAAAAATGAAATGGAGGAGGCTAATCAACTGGGAGTAATGTTTGGACGTACAAAGGTCAAGCCAATATTCACACACGTGTGCGAACAGGCTGCAGGGGCTCCTTTGGGTAACATATCAAAGATAAAACCACTATGCCCGACCAGGTGGATCTGCAGGAAAGCACAAACAGAAGAGATCATAAAGAATTGTGAGCTCATTTTACAGACACTTTGTGAGCTTTCAGAGGACAACTAAGATGGCGCTAGTGGCCTCCTTAACCATCCAAACGGTTTTGCTGGCCGGGGAAGCAGCAAAAGTGGAAATCTTGTGAGGATTACTTCCGGCAAGAATATTATAAATTTGTTGAAACAGCAATTACGTGACTGCAACAAGATGTTACTGAGCAAAGTGGTGTGCAGAAGAACATGATGTCAGAAAATGTTCTTATCACCGGAGAAAATGCAGAAATCCGTGCCACGAAGTCAACACAGCATCTTTTCAAGTTGAGATTAAACTATTTTTTTTAAAACAACAGTATTTCCTGTCTCAGTGATGCTATAACAGCTTTCAAAGTGATGACGCCTGAAGTCAGAAACGTGGAAAGTGTTGTTAAGTTGCTGCTGGTGTCCCCAGCTTCTAGTTGTGAAGCAGAGAGGAGCTTCAGTGCTCTCAGGCTTATGAAAAGTTATCTAAAAGCCACACTGACACATTCAAGGTTAAACCATGTAGCCCTTTATTACGTTCATGAAGAAGTACTTGACAATGTAGATCTCAGGAAAGTAACACAGCTGTTTGTATTGTTTCAAGAAAGGACTACAGGAAGTCATTGTTTGGAAGTATTATAATTGAATAGTTTTGCCATGCACTTCATTATTGTGCTAGGCTTCGACTTTTCACTTTCTCAAAAGGGGAATCATTTCCCTTAGGCTTTTTTTGTAAAATATTTCTAGCTCCGAGTTTTTGCATGTAGGATGAAGTTAATGAATTAAATGAATTGTTCTTTGTTTCTTTCCTTAAAATCTAAACATTTATGCCAAACAAATATTTTAAAATATCACCTTTAATAGAATGTTGCCATTTTACACTTTCGGAGAAAGTGTCTGCACAGGCTGCTTGAAGTTGTGTATTGATATGAAATGGTGTTCGGGTGCTGTTAGACTTAGTAGAGGAATCTTTTGAAGAATTCCGGTTTTGTAAATATTAATATATATATTTGTATGTATTAGCTTAAAGTTAGTTTGGATATAAAATTATGTTACATTCCACATATGTTACTTCAGTTTATTTTACGAATTTTATGTGTTCCTCGTTTTTGGTCTGCCCCATATATCCATATAAGATAATATGACTCTGAAAGTCTTTTGTTGTACACTGAATAAAAATCATATTGTCTGGGCAGGATGGGGAGGGGGTGAGAAAGCAACTCTTGTGTACAAACTTAATGACCGTCTCCACCAAAAATTAGGTCGTTACGACGTCCATGAGTACCCTTTCTGAGTCGAGTCATGGAGTGATTTTTTTCCCCCCCACGAACTTAGGATAATGTCAACCAAGAAAAACTCAGCCTGACACAATTTATATTTGCAGTTGCCTAAAAAACTTTTCCAGGTCCATTTTCGTTTCTTACCCTAGTCTACGTTAAAAAAAAAACAGATTCAAATACATAATGTGCCAAGGTAAGAGGGGCATCGTTTAAAGCCAACTCTTTCAAAATAATTGGGGTGTCAACTTCTTTGAATACGTTCAACCAACATTGTCCTACTTGTTTTGTAGTTTCTTATTATTCTGGTTTGAGAAATACAAATATAGAGAGCTAAATACATAAATATGGAATACGTTTCACAAGCTCATTACAAGATACATTTGATGACCTGGTCATTTGTCGTCGCAAAATACAGTTAACATTAATAGGTGAGTAAGGTCTATCTGAATTGAGCGTGAGTATCCACAAGGAAAGACAGCAGGTCAGGATTACCTGCAACTAATCATAGCGTGTTTATCTGGTCGGGTACTTCAGAAATCCATTACCTGGCCAGACCTTCCTCCACTAAGTGGTCTGAATACAGGCTCAAGGCACTCACACAAAAGTGTCTGATTTTAGTCGGTTCCTATTTTTTTTAATAAGAGTCAAGGGATTTTTAAATGACTTCCTTGAAACAAGAGCCTCTTTTATTTCAATCTTTTCAAACATATTAATGTTGCTACTTATAATTCTACTAAAACAGAGTTGGTGTCCGACTGTTCGTCTTTTACTCTTTCACGCCAAAATTACTTCATTGATTGTGCTGAAATTTCACATGAACTTAACTCCGACAATCTGTTAATAGGCTAGTAAAAATTTGGGCCCTTTTTTGTGATGGAGGCTACAAAATATTCTTACTGACCCTTTTCTCAGATTTTTCTAGTTACATTTTTATTGTATCATTTTTTAAAGGTTCCTTGATTTATATTAAACATGAAGGCCATCTTCAAAGAAAATGGTGGCTATTGAACACTTGTTTTTACCTCGTTCTTAGCTCTCTCTCATAAACTAAGGGAGGACTGACAGTGGGATGTAACCAGTAATAACAATATGTTTATAGTTGTTATTGAATTAAATAATTGTTTGTATAGTTTCTATATAAAAAATAACATTATATATACATGTCATTTAACATCGGTAACTTAACATCCCGTGTGAAAGATGGATAGTGATATTAGAATATTTTTTTAACATTGCGTATCACTAATAATTCCAATAATGTGTTAAGGATGAGTAGGATTGAATCTAAGAGGAGGTGTAGCCACAGTAATGTGGATGGAGAATTGAAAGCCATGTAGGAAAAAACACCCTACCTACACAGGACCAGGACTCGAACCTTGACATCCCCATCCTATACATAACGAGATTGCGCCTGGGTGGGTTTTAACTACAGCTGTGCTTTGTCTTTAAGCCTTTGAATCTCTAAATGATACCTCGAAAATAAGTTAATTCCCTTTTATGCGTGAAGTAAAATTTTACAGGATTAATAGTTTGTTATATAATAGTATATACATACATTTTGTTTTAAAGGTTAAGTAAATTTGAAATATTTGTGTTTTCTTGAATCGAGAAAATACTTATTCCTAAACGATAAAAATAAAATAAAAATGACAAAATAATCTATAACTATATTAACTGATATATTCCAGGATATTTTGTAGATTAAATTTATGGAAACTTAACTGATTTTATTCAACAAGAAGATCAATAACTACAAAACCAACCCTGCCAAGCTAAAGGTAAAACTGTTTCTTATTAAATCTGAGAAATAAACCAACACTGGAATCATAGCTAGCTTAGTATTATTATTTGTTTTGCTATGTATTATGAGAGAGATTTAAACCCGGGACTCCATAGTGAGAAGGCCACTCACAGTATTGTTCTCTCCCTGTTCATTCAACCAAGACACGTACAGTTTAGTGTCTGGTCCAGATATGTGGAGCAAGATTGATCTCCTTCTCATGAATATTGCAATCGCAAGCCAACACAATGATCAACACGTTTCTAAGATTTTTATGGTGACACCAACATTAATACTTATTTATTATTTGTCATAGCGTCTTACTGCCCATTCGAGCTACACGCATATTTACTAATTACACTAATGTGTTAGGGATGAAGAAAGTTTAATAAAGAAGAAATATTTGCGTGAAGGGAGAGTGTAAAACCACCCTGAGTACGCCTGACCGGGATTAGAACCCATAACTCCCCATCATCGACAGGCCAGCTTATTTCCAGAGTGACACCTTACCATTTGGCCACAGAGGAGAGCTTATATTCATGTTGATAGCCACTTCTGTAATCGAATAATATAAGCAGGCGTCACTCGCAATAGGTCTGTCGATGACGGGGTAGGTTGGGGTTCTAATCCCGGACAGATGTAGGCTACTGAGGGCAGTGTTTCCTAAAAGGTTTAACAATTTCCCTTCACTCAAATCTGTTAGCTTCCATTGGCGTATTGACTTTTTCAGATTTCTGTATAAGGAAATCCCTCCATAATTTCAATTTTCTATATTGAATGGAAAAGTGTTTTAGTGTGTGTTTTAGTTTCACCCAGTATCTCTTTATCTGTTAATTTTGTTCTCCAGAAAATGATTGTGAAGTAAATTTGATAAGAACATTCATCACGTTTTTACAGTTACAAAAAAAAAATGTTGATGACTAATTTAAATGAGCTAAAGACTGTACATCCAAGTAATAAACCATTCACATTGACTTTAAGCTCTTGGCGCGTTAAACCAACATTAAGTCAAACACATTGACTTTAATCTCTTGGAGCACTAAACCAACATTAAGTCAAACACATTGATTTCAAGCTCTTGGAGCATTAAACCAATATTAAGTCAAACACATTGACTTTAAGCTCTTGGAGCATTACACCAACATTAAGTCAAACAGATAAGAGATCAGGTAACCGTCATGTCCCCGCTGTTGATCCTGGGTTGTGATAAAAACAAGTATTTCTTAGATTTGAAAATTGAAGTTGTTCAAAAAAATGTCTTGGACAAAAGTTACTTGATTTTTTGCTGAGATTAAGATGTTGTAGTAAAAAGTATAGGTTCCCCTTTAAAAAAAACCAAAGTTGACCTTGAAATAAACTTGAATACTTCACCAAATAAAAAAAAAATACTTTTCGATCTTTTGTTGGAACATTTTACTAAAATGCGTTTTTGTTAGAAAAAAATGTGTAGCACTTTAAATGCTCCACCCATTATATAGAGAGTATATAGCATTTTTACGAAATGATTTCAACAAAATGTGACTAACCCAGTGGAGTAACCAAAATGTTACTTGTTGTTGGTGAAAGGGGAGGGGGGATTAATTTATGGGAGCTATTAAAGTTTCTCTTCTTTTTAATTTGGAGTTTTATGGTCACTTTTAATGAATATGTATAGCGGTTTATCTTTTGAGAATGAAGTCAAATGGCTGGCCTTTGAAATGAAACCTAGTGCATTAGACAGATAATTACAACACATGTTTTAAAATTCTATTAAATTTATATTTGCTATCATATGGGGTGGGGGTTCAAATGCTGACTATAACCCACCCACTCTTCCACCTCCTTCGGGTGTGCCATTTGATTAACTCAATTTAATGTCCTTTATCCCTCCTAATCTCTATTTGATATCTATCTGTTCAATTTCTTAACTTAGTTAAACTTCAAGTGTGCCCGGGCGTTGGCTAAAATCAAATTGGCAGCAAGATAGTGATCCTGACTGATCCTATGAATAGGGAGGGGTCACATAGACAAATAGTCCTGGCAAGATTATAGCAGGGGCTACATACTAACTGGTTGTACACTTAGATAAGCTTTACATTTTGGGGTTGTTTTCTCATTTACCAGGTAAATATAAGCGTGCATTCCTCACCATCGTATAAATACGCTGGATTTTCTCGTTGGGGGCTCGGTTCCGAAACCCCCAGTGAGTTTTCTTTGCAAGTGGATGTAAACTAATGTAATTCCAGCGTTGTTTTGAACGTAACAACTTAAAGTTACCGGTATTGTATTGTATTTTTCACAGATTATTTTAATTTCTCCATACTTATAGGGCAGATAGAATCATCAAATTTGGCGCGCTTATGAGAATTGGATGATCCAATATGCCTGCCAAATTTTATGATTCTAGCTGTTCCATAAGTGTGTCAGAAAAATTAAAAATATGTGGAAAATGTGTAAAATTTACCTAAAATCAAAAAATCTCACTATCTAGGGTATAACTGATGGAGATACGACAAAAAATAATAGGACCAAACTTGTGTATCTCCCCAAATCCGTAGCTGCTGGTGCAACCCGTTTTTTGATAGGTCTTACCGTTTAGCCACAAGAGACCTCCAAAGAAAGGTCCGCACCGATTTTAAAGTTGTTCCACCATTTTGAATTTTTTTCGGGGGTTAAAAGTTAAATTTTTTAACATTTTGGAATTTTTCCGTCAGTTACAGGCTGGAAACTATAAGTTTGCAAAATTTCAAGTTTTTAGCTCATCTAGAAGTGGGTAAACATTAATGTCAGTAAGTGAATGAGTGTGTGAGTGAGTCAGCTGTGTGCCTTTAGAGTAGTAAAATGTGTTAAAAGATGTTTAGCTTAACAAATTTAACAAATGCTAACCAGTGATCCATCATGAGATAATCATAAAGACTAGTGCAACACCGAAAGATTATTGCAAATTCCAGTGATACAACCAAACATTACCATAAAAACTATGAGTGTTCAAGTAAACAACCTTAAAATCGAGAAGTAAATTTAAAAATAAACATGACGGCCAGTGCAACATTGATATAGTTATGAAAACCAGTGATACATAGAGTGAGATACGTGAAAACCAGTGGTGCATCAAGATATATATATAGGCAATTGGTAAATCTATACATATAAACCAGTGGTACATCAAGAGATATATAATGGAAATCAGTGGTGCCTTAAGTGAAACACATAAAGAGTTCATAGAAGTCTTCTAATAACCACATTGCCAAGTAAACGACTGACTCAAGTGGGTTCGGTAGGTCTATAGTGCATGTGACACCGACTATACCTACTTAGGGCCACAACAGGTCGACTTACGGGAAAATCTTTATACTCACTTCATTAATTAGAGAGCCATTTATTTCCCCTCCTTTCACACTCCCCACCCCTTGCCCCGCCTTATCTGACCTAGGTAGCTCTGTGCGCTACTACTCAAACTGAAAACATGATCCACGGGGGGAACATCATCAAAATTAAACTGAGTTTGTGTGACAACTAGAGTATGCACATTTTAGTGATAAATTAGGATTTTAGCAAAGTAATATATTGAGTAAGAATTTTTAACTATTGAAAAATTACACTGAGCAAGGGTTTGAAACCTGGTATTTTAACTGGATGTGCTGACCTCTCTTCAGACTGAGATATGTGTAATATTTTGCTTGAAAATCGTGTAATTCAACAAAACAATAAGGCTGTGTGAAGCTTTGAAATGTCGAAGTCAAAGTTTGAAGCAAAATCTCCCTCGCTTCAACTTTGACACTCACGATAACCTTCGCATCTTCGAAACATTTCTAATGACTAAGAAAACTTCGATTGGCATATATTACCAAGAGATTTGAAATATCTCACTAAACATGACCTATCTCACTATAGAACAATTTTTTATAATGGCTACTAAACGGTATTTTAACAGTGACTGGTATTTAAATGGCATCAATAATATAAGCATAGATGATGTCTGCATAAAAATGTATAAGGTGCCTTGGTTTTGTCTATAAACCTTTCTCCTTATCTTTTTCCATTCAATGGCTAGTTTAAAAATAGTGGTTTTATGTAATTGCAACCAGAACATTTTATATTCAACTTCGCCTTTGACTTTTTAGCGCATTTTTTTAGATTTGTTCCGACTTTTCATTAAATAAATTACCTTCGCACAGGCCTACACAAGAGTAACTAAATGATATAATTGTGGACACAGTCTCACGGCAGATACACCGAATAGCTCCACCGTTGGAGCGATCAGTGTCACATGCTAAATGACCAAGGTTTGAACCCCTATTCAAGTACAACTTGTTATATAGTAAAACCCCGTTAGACCAAATCCCGGTATTCCGAAATTAAGGTTGATCTGAACACACTTTTTGGAAAATGAGGGAAAAATTTAAGTCAAATGAAATATAGTTTCTACCTCCAAATACTTTGCCTCTTTCCGCATACCAGATGGGTGGACCTAAAAAATTAGGAGTCATACTGTTTTCCCTAAAAAGAGGACTGAGAACATTCTAAAATATGATGAGTCAACCAGTACTAACCATATACCAAGGCAGGCTTTGCTTTACGTATATGGACCTCATCATCATATTGTTAAACTCTTATTAAGAACACTTCTAACAGCGTTGGCCTCGCCCCAATTAGCCTCGTAGATGAGACCTGTTGTTGGCCGTGCAGAATGGATAACGAAAGAGTGATTCGTACAACATGAAAGTGATAAATTTCAGGAAAGCATGAAAGCATTGAGTGTGTCTTTCTAGAATGATTCAGGCATTTGGCTTAGTGTAAATATGTCACTGGGCAGTGGCGATTCATGAGGGCCAGATGTTTTGTACCCAGAACTTGGTGGTTCAAGGGCTTGGGCACAATTGTTTAACCAACTCGAGGAGCTACTTACGCTTTTGCCCAGGTTTACAACCCCCCTTCTTATTCCAAGTTATCCACTTTTGAGTCCTCACTGGTGTTGTTCTCAGCATAGCTCACTGTGTCATCATCGTCGTTATCATCGTCATCTGTATCGTTACGTTGTTCATATCTTTCTTGTCTTAGTCTTCTTTGTCTTGCCTCATTACGTATTGTCAGGTAATCGTTTATAGCGTTCTTGGACACTTCCGATGCAATGGCATTCAGGATCTTCCACAGGACTGGTTCTCTCAGTACATACCCTGCAAATTTTCCTTTTATCCCCATTTGGTATGATCTTCTATCCTCTTGGGTACGAACACACTCCAAGACCACATGCTCCGGTGTTCCCTCCTGTTAGTACAAACATTCACTGAAATCAACTAATCCTTGTTTCCATAAGGATGCTGGGTATGGCCCTTTCCCTGTTATAAAGTGGATCAGACCCCAGGATGGTAGAAGGTTTTCATTCTCATATTTTTCTACAACATTCGGAAACAGTTGGAAAGTTCTCCTTTCAGTTTCACTTCCTTCCCAGCATCTCTGCTACTCTGCTAACAATGCCACTTCTGCCTCCCCAGCAGTGTTAATCTCCGGGGAGGTTAGCTGTTTCACTTATTCTAAGTTATTATTTCTCTACCAGTAGCCGACTCCTTTCTTCCTAATCAGGAGATCCAACAACCACACACCTAGGGTGACGATAAGTGTAGCTGACTCCACAATCCTGTAGGCTCCCGATAGCCTCAATATGACATTCCTCTGAAGCCCCCAGATCGCTCTAGTCAGCAGCACATTGTTCAGTCTATGGGCTCATAAACAAGACCCATAGCCAACGATGGAGAGTAATATCATTTGGTGGTATGTCTTAATTATCCTCATAGGTAAATGAAATCTTCGTTGACTTAAGCTTATAATCTTGTTCATTTCCTTTTTGGTTTTACCCACCACCTCTTCTAAATGTACCCTAAAGTTCCTGTTCTCGTCCAGTAACACTCCCAGATATCTGACCATATGGCTTCTCCTGATTATCTTGCCGTCTACCTTTATGCTAGGATTTTAAGTTAGCCATCCCCTGATCATCATGAACGTCGTCTTCGCCGGTGCCATTTTTAGTTTGACACTTTTACACCAGGTGTATAGTCCCTCTATCACCCGGTTCCACTTTTCTTCTATATCTCTTCTAGTGCTATCATCCACCACTATCAACAGGTCGTCTGCAAAAGTGACTACTCCGTGTGTCTCGGAGAATGTCTCCAACACTCTCAAACCTGGTTCCAGTCTAATGTCGCAAAAGATCGGTCCGCAGACCGATACCTCTGGCATCCTTTGGTTAGCACCTTCTGAACTTTAGCTCTAGGACATCTCAGGGCTGTATAACTGTTTCTAGAGTAGTCCTTGAAACCTTTATACAAGCTTCCTGGACACTGTATTATCTCACACTGTTGAATGGCCACTATAAATGGTCAAAGGCCCCCGAGATGTCCACGAAAATACCTAGCACATACTTCTCTGACGAGGAGTCAAAGTCAGCTCCATTGCCCTACAGATTGCATCCTCAGTAGACTTGCTCCTTCTAAAGCCATACTGCTGTTGGTGCATGCCTATTTGATTTCCATGTCTAAGCATACATTCGCAAAAAAGTTATCTTACAGTTATATTATATATATATCCTCCAGATATATTTTTAACATTTTACTATATTTTTATACATTTGTATTGTCTTTAAATTGTAGTATACACACCTTCCGTTTTAAGAAAGTGTATTTATTGTATCAAGCTCTCCCTTAGGGGATTTTACCATGCTAAAAAATGTAAGGTGCTAATGACCTAAATGTTTCAACGCACCTCCAAAGTGCAAGAATAATAAAAATTAAAACTCACCCATACTTTTAGTTGATAGATCATATTTGTTGATAAGTAATATGGTAAAGATGCCATTATAGCCTTCATCGACATAATAAAAGGCTTATTACAAGGTATACTCCATTCACGGTAGGAATTACTCTCTGAAAGGTCTTTTTTCCTACCAAAATCCTACTATATAATAGCTTTCTGGTAGGGAAAAAGGCCTTTCAGAAAACAATTCCTACGCTGAACAGATTTTACTAAGAGAAATTATACTGTTGGGTCTAAGAAAAAGGGGAGTTGGTGAAGGGATCTTGGAACAAATAAGGGATATAAATGATAAATGTGAAAATTGTATAAGAATATAAGATAAACATTTTGATTGGTTCTAAACAGAAAGGGGAGTGAGACAGGGAAGCGTTTTATCACCAAATCTATTTAGTATTGTTATGGATGAAACTATCGCTCAAGTCCAGGCTCACAGAAACCCGGTAGAACTGAAGGTGATGGCATTCACGGGCCATCTCATGACTTGGGAGGAGTCGGAAGAGGACTTGGGGAGAGAACTAGCAAAATGAGCAGGAGCGATGGAACGATATGGATTGGACATGAATGTGAAAAAGAGCAAGGTGATGAAGGTGGCTTGAAACACAAACCCAGCAAATAAAGTAACAATCAATGGAAAGGAACTCGAAAAGGTGGTAGATTTCTCTTATCTAGGAAGTAAGATTACTGCAAACAGTAAGATCCAGGATGAAATAGGACAAAGGATATGGAAGAGTGGGCAATTATACCATATAGTTGAGGATTTACTCTGGCCATGGAATATAGGAAGAGGCCAAAAATTTGTTATAAATGGCATATTATCATCCAATATTGACATTTATGTCTCTGAAGCCTGGACATGGACGAAGAGAGATTTAATTAGATTGCAGGAATCATAGATGAGCTTCTTAAGAGACATTGAGGATGTAACAAGAAGAGACGGGATAGGAAAATAAATAATTAGGGATGGTTTGAAAGTTATGTCATTAGAAGAGACACTGAAGAGAAATAAGTTGCTGTTGTTTGGTCATGTGATGAGAATAGAGAAGGCCAGAATGCCTAAGAAATCTTTACAGAAGACCTATGAGAAGATCACGGACAAGGTGGATGGACCAAGCAAATAAGTACATGGAAGTTGAAGGAGCGGACTGGAGACGCGTGGCTGAGGGAGGAGTTTGGAAAGATTGACATATATGAATGGAAGACGGAATGCCAGACGACCCACAGAGGGGAAATGTCTAATGATGATGATGATGATGATGATGAAGAAGACGATGTTAATAATTGTTGGTTTATTTTAGTTTAGTGCTGGGTTAGTTACTAAAATTTAGTCCTTTTTTGTATTTGTAAAATACCGTATTTTGCAAACATTTGATATTAACGAAATAATGTCCGCTGTAAATATTTTTTTATATTTGTTCAGTTTGTTTGTGTTTTTTTGGCAGAGGTTCCTATGAAGTGCACATTTTTATAAGTTTTGGTTTATGGTGGTATATATTGTGGATGTACTTGATGAAACATTCTACATTTCTAAATTTTTTTAGGTAGTATGTAGTCTGAACATGAAACAACCGACCTAACCAAAATAATATAATACCTCTTTGTATTTAAATTGAACGTATTCTTTAATAGTTACACTTTGAATTTGTATTGGATTTGGTGAGCAAGTTAAACATTAAATTAATTAATTTTAGATTCAATATGAGAATACACCAATGAGCGCGTAGTTTAAGACAAAACTATTGAAAACCCGTTCCTTTTCTAGGTTTTAACAGGCAAAAATATATCCTATGATCGTTTAGAGAGTATAAGGAGTGACAATATTTGTTTAAATCGATTCAGTGGCTTATCGTGAACATACAAACACTCAAACAAACCTATATATACAAGTATAATAGAAACAAAAATAAATAAACCTAATTTACACGCAAAACCATAAAATAACTGAAAAATGACCTAGTCAACCAATGTTTTTTTCGACATTGCTTCGCTCACTGATGAGATAGCGTGATTTTATATGGACTGAGGAATAAAGGGCTATTCGAAAACTATTACCAAATTTAAATGTAAGGATATTCACATTCATCGATGTTTCAAGCTACATGATTTGAACCATCTCTCCTGTGATGGATGTATTTTAAAATCAAAATGTATTTAGATGTCTAATTTTCTTTTGTCCCCTTTTTTAACACACAAAACTCAATAGAAATATGGATTACATTGCTAAACTATATTTGTTAGTTACGGTTATGGACGCGTATAAATATCATATTATTATTTAAATTGAAAAATGACACTTGGACACGGTAATCGAACCCAGGACCTTTGGCTTAGTACCTAAATCTCTAACCACTGAGCTATCCAGGAGTCGTTCCGATACCAGAGGTATTCTCCACTCATTTTAAGACAGAGTCTGTGATGGACATGCGTAAATCGTCGGCTAGAAATGTGTGGTCAATTAAGATTAAGAGCTATCAGATAACGCAGCCACCATCGACTGGGTGGTTGGATTTTTGCTGCCAAATAGTACAATGACAACTGAACGAGTGCGCATATCGTGATGAATTAATAGCAAAGCTATTATATTTGATAATAATGGTTATAGCTCTATCTTTTTTCAATTTAAAAATATGTTATTTAGATGCGGCTATAGCCGTACCTAACAAATAAACAAGTTTAGATTTTTAATCCTTCATGATTTGCGCTATCATTCAATTGTCGACCAACAGTTGTAATGTACTTTTGGTAGCAAAAAATCCAACCACCCAGTCGATGGTGGCTGCGTTATCTGATAGCTCTTGATCTTAAGTGACCACACATTTCTAGCCGACGATTTCCGCATGTACATCACAGATTTTGTCTTAAAATTAGTGGAGAATACCTCTGGTATCGGAACGACTCCTGGATAGCTCAGTGGTTAGAGCTTTGGCGTACTAAACTAGTAGTCCTGGGTTCCATTTTCATGTCTAAGTGTCAGGTTTCAATTTAAATAATATCAACATAATTAGCTCAGTAAAATTAAAGTGGAAAAGAAACAAAGCTGTACTTTAATATTTAATCCTTCACTATAATTTAAACTCAAACAACTGTACTTTAAAACACTATTTTTACATTTACTAATCTATTTGTAGCAATAATTTTAAATGAAATAAACAATTGCCGCTAATCCTATTGTTTCACGCTTCAATCCTGGCTAGTAATTACACAATTCTGGTAAATGTTAATTTAAATTTGATTGGATTCAAAACATTGAATTATATTCATACAAGCATTGTTTGAATTATTATTAATAGATCTGTTCTAAGATATTTGATATATAATCATGGCTAGTATCAGATTCGACCAACAACCGCTGTAGTCTATACACGAGTGTTTGAATGAAATAAAATAATTAGTAGCTATTGCTTTATTGGAACTCATTTCATGTTTCTGATCTTAACATCCTCAGGATGAATTAATCTGAGGTGTCAACGTTAAAAGAGCATGCCCAATATTTCGTTAGTTTTTATAGACATTTGCTCGCGTGCCCAAACAAGTTTTGAGTCTTTCAGTCCGAAATTATGGATAGTCCAAACACGATTTTCTGAAAATAGGAAAAAAAAACACTATTCAGACATAAAATATGTTTTATTGGTAACAAATTAAAAATTAAAAGGGAAATGTAATAAACGATGACAGTAAATGTTTATTATTTTCAAATTTTAGTAAACACAATGTGTTTTCTTTAAACTAAAAATAATTACCAAACCAAGAGTGTAGAGTTACAGTAGGCCTATATATTACGTGTTATACATATTATGTTAAATGAATGTAAATGTTAGGTCCACATATTCACGGGAGCATGCATTACACCCATCCGTATTCTTCCGATTAATCCGAGCTAG
Organism: Timema bartmani; assembly: GCA_902151455.1. NCBI lineage: Eukaryota > Metazoa > Arthropoda > Insecta > Phasmatodea > Timematidae > Timema > Timema bartmani. The sequence goes on along the minus strand of CABFWB010000629.1, from coordinate 180,340 downwards.
CTTCGATCACAAATTAGTCCGAATTGACGATGTTTGACTATATTGGCTTCGTAAACAAAATAATACAGAGAACACGATTATTGTTAAATCTTTTTATGAAGCCTGTTTAGGTGATGCTTCTGAATTGCTAAAACTGAGAATGTTTCATCAAATAAACCGCTTTTTTATTTACAGCACAGCGTCTTACTACCCATTTGGGCTATACGCGCGTATGTGCTAACTACGCTAGTGATTTTAGAGATTAGGAACATTATATTTAGAGGAAGTGTACCCGCATTTGGGTGGAGGGAGAGGGGAACACTTTTTTTAACTACCCTCAATACACCCGACTGAGACACTAACATCGATCTCTCCATCATAGTCTACTGTGAGAGTAGCGCCTTAGACCATGCAGCCACCGAAGCGTGTGGGCTATTTATACTAGTACATTACAAAAGAAAAAATGTATGACTTTGTGAAACTAATAATGGATCAATTATAAGCTTGTACAGCTTTGTACAGCCGTCAGTTCATCAGACCTTGTCTAATTGTGAATCGGGTCACCCCGACCCCCCACCCCCCCCACCCCCCTCCAATTACGTTGTGGAGCTAACTGAGAGAAATAGCTGGAGGGCAATCCTTCATAGTGTGGGGAGTTTCAGTATAGACCAATAATAGTCTATGACGGTCTATTGTGGATTAAGAAATCCCACTCAAAAATGCTGTAGGCCAGGTTTGAAGTGTGACGTGACTTGATTCTTCCTCTCCTACCCGCACGCAGTATTGCATCTCTCCTACACTACACTACACTACACTACACTACAC
>CABFWB010000629.1:128548-169504 GCA_902151455.1 Timema bartmani | reverse complement strand
AAAAATTCGATATAATAGAAATAGTTTTTATATGTAATGTCACGAAGATTCACCAAAACTTCTATATGGGCCTACATAGAAAATTTATATTACCAGAAGTTCGATATATGAAAGTCCCACTGTATACAGCAATACAAAAACACATATTGGGCACATATATGTTAAAATAAGAGAGAAATGGAGTGGGTAGAGGAAAAATAATAGTGAGATAGGGGAAAAAATATTTAAACTTCATCCTATTTACTTAAAACCCCATTTTCATTGCTAGTTCAATTTACCACTCAGTTACAAAAAGTCAAATCTTCATTTATTTATATATATATATTTATATCTTCTATCATATACAGTGGGACGAACCTCTTATGCAATAGACTGGACTACCGATGATTGAGATATAAGGGTTCGAATCACAGTCAAGTGTCATGAGGGTATTATTCATAAATGTGTTTCCACTAACATGCGACTACACTTCCTTATAATCATCCATCACCATTCCTAATATCCTAGAATATTTAGTAGATATGCGTGTAGCCCGAACGGTTAGTAAGATGTGGCTACTATAAGCAAACTATGAAAGTACAACCAATCTCTGTCACTCAATACAACTAATAATGTTTCAGAAAATTAATCTGATATCCAAGAACTGCGCAGTTTTTTAGGATTGAATGTTTTCTAAGATATGATAAGGACTAGAAGAGCTAAATATAATGATAACTGTTCCAGTATCAAGACCAAACATTCACATCAAGACTATCAACTTTAAAAACAAGTGTGACTTTCTCACAGCAGGATTAATTACGTTTCGTACATAGCTTCAAATTACTAAATAATTCCACTTAAAAGTAGGCACGCGGAAAGAGGCGTGAGTCTCGTCTGGTCTGATTTGACGGTGATGGAGAGGCTGGGATTCAAATCCACACAGGTTGTACCTTTTGTGGTTATATGCAGTACTATTAGTTATGTCTTTGGAAGATTATGGCAATAACAAAATATGTATATAAATGGTTGCTTCTTACTTTTTCATCGCAATCTGATAAATTAAACTAAACAGGAAAAACATCATGGCTATAAAAACATGTATTAATAATTTTGTCTCTTTTATTATTTTGTGTGAGCATTAAAAAATGAAAAATGTCTGAGAAGATAGCTTAATGGAGCAGTTTTGGGAGTTCCTAGATCCTGCGGCCAGAAGCGAGGCAGCAGGCTGTCCAGATTGAACACTCCCCCCACCCACTCCCACCCCTATTTCCCCTCTCTCCCATCCTTACTTTATCGCGGTTCGCTCGCCCGCGCTCAATTTGTGTTCGTGTTTAGGAAGGTTGGGGTTTGATATGTGAGCGGTTAACAGGCATAGTCGCAGGATCACAGAAAACTGAGCACGCAACTACATTAGAGTTTTTTTTTTCACAACATCTATACAAACTGTTTCTAGTCCGTTAGAACAGATTTCCCTGGTTATATTGGAATGTTTTCATTCGGATAGTAATTTCAAAGGTAATTTAATTGAACCAACATTTTTAAATTGCTCATAAGGTATCATTTATATAATATGTTGAGATACTTCAGATTAATAATAAGTTAATAGTAGGCTACTTAAAATATAATTTGCTGTTGTAATTGTAAGTAAGCCTAATGTCTTAATGTACTATTTTTTCCAGCGTATGTAAGGGCCCTTTTATGCATGCGGTTCGTGTCATCCAACAACCGAAAAAAACGGACAAACGGACGGCAAAAACTCGTCAGGTTTGTAAGGTTCTTTTATGCATGGGACATTTAGTCATCCGTTGAACAAACTATTGAGGGCAAGGGAGAGTTGAAAACATTTTATCAGTGTTGCCAATGTCTTGGAGTAGAAGATGGATCCGTGCGTGTTGTATGTTTCTAATCGGTTGACCTTAAGAAAAAGACGAAAAAGAAGATGGGATGTCCATCCTATTAACAGTGCAAGATATGTAGATATTGCATTTCGTAATTTGCATGGAAAATTAAGAGACAGTGACGAGTTTTTCAATTATTATTATAGAATGTATATTACATCGTTTGATGAGTTAGTGGTAACATTTCAAGGAACCATTCTAAATAGGACACATTTAGTGCAGTTTCAACACAACTATCAGACGCCACTTGCCGAAACCCTTCAAACAACTGACCAATAAGATAAGAGGTTGGCTGCACTTATTTCTAGAGAACGGGTGACACACAAATTGTACGTTTGCATAAAAGGAACCAGTAAACGCCTTGTGTATAGAGAAACCGGACGAGTTTTTTTTTACCTCTTGCGATTTCTAGGACACGACGACACGTTCTTAAAACTGCAACGACAACTAACTCGGACGACAGAGCATAAAGGAATCCATTTGTTCCCAGTGATTTATAAAATTGACGAGTTTTGGCCGTCGGTTGTCAGACGACACGAATCGCATGCATAAAAGGGCCATAGAACATATATTTACATGTACTTTTGTTTTAATGTAAATTTAACATTAATAATCTAGAATGTTGAAAACGGGGAGATCAGGGTTCGATCCCTGTCGGCTTCACTGAGGGTGGTGTTTCATAAATTGTTTTACACTCTCCTCCCACGTAAATGTGGGTGCACTTCCTCTAAATTAAAACTCCCTATCCCTAACACATTAGTGTAATTATTACATAGGCGTATAACCCGAACGGGTTGTAAGACGTGGTGCTAACAAAATAATCAATAATAGAATTAGTTGTGAGATGGACTAAGTTTCGGACTTGTATTGTTTGGGTTTCTGGGAATGAGGAACTGTAGGCTCGAATCTATGCTGACACTCTTGAGAGTACAGATTTAAAAAATAAACTGTTTCCCGCTCAGAAGAGCAGTAAAACGCATACAAGACCATATCTTTTTTTAGGTATTTCACCAAATTGAAACTTCACGCTACTGACATTTGGCTTCATGTCAAAGCAAATCTTTTGATCAAGGAAAAATTCCCTTTATGTTTTACCGAAAAGTTCCCTCTAGCTATTTATATGTAACGAATTCACTTTAAACATTCCAAGTGTTCAAGTTCTTACTTCAGTTTTATTTCCCGGACAGACTATTTTATCAAACGCGTTCCAACAAAGCAATACCAGTGATTCCAGCTCTCTTCTCACACTCAGGTATTGACTACAGCCCTTGACTAACTCCGGGAATCCCCGGCCGACAGTACAAAGAGACAATGTCCCCTTCACTTGTGTTTCAATGGTTCAAAATAAATCAAAATATTATGTTAAATGAGTTATTNCGGGCGGCTCCGCAAACCGCGGAACACTGCTACGCCTCCAGCTGGTCTCGAACTCGGACGGGATTTTCTTCCTCACGTAGCCACTGACTTACTACACAGGTTGTTTATAAAATTATTACTGTAAACACACTTTAATAATTTTTTTTTAACAAAGAAACGCGGAGCGGCCACCAAACACGTCCGCTCAGTGCGACACCGCAGCGGGAACTTCAACCTGGAGTGTGTTGGATATGTGTTCTCCACCGCGTCTTACTACCCGGCCGGTTAATACACATTAATTATTACTATAATTACTACCCGTTTCAGTGGCCGCAGGGTCTAAGGCGTCACTCTCGCATTAGACTACGATAACGGGGAGACCGAGCTTTGAGTCTTGGTTGGGTGTATAATTAGGACTGAGGGTGGCCTTTCCAAAATGGTTTTCCACGCAACTAAGGGTACAATTCCTCTATATATAACCTGCCTCATCTCTAAGCCCATTAGCGTAATTAGTACATAAGCGTACAACCCGAAAGGAAATAAGATGCGGTGATATATACATATATGATGGTTAAAGATAAGGAAAGCATGAGTTAAATGAAATGTGTCCACGTTTGAGTGTAGGGAGTATGGAAAATCATCTCGAAACAAAACACCCTCAGTAAAAAAGACTGGAATTCGAACCCCGGTCCTCCCTGGTCTCCGGTAGTTTAACCCAGCTCAAGAGTGACGCGTTAGAGTATGCAACCACCAATGCAGCTCCTAGCCCATATGAATACAGTGTGATGAGGGGGGGGGGGGATTAAAAGAAAATGCACTAATACTAGTCTTGAGGGTGGATGGGAAAAAACAACCAATTTGAAAATAAAGTCCACACTAGTAAATATACCCCCTCCCTTTTCTCCACGGTCTACAACCCTTCCGGGATATCCACACATTTACCTTTATTGATTAGGTATAAGGAAAGTAACATTTAAATGAAGTTTACACTTAATTGCGTATAAGGAGATGTGAAATGAATCAATACACCAGGCTTGGATTCGAAAACCCGACCTCCTCATAATTACGATACCAGACTAGACGAGACTGACATCTTTATCCTCATGTTCACAAGATTAAGGAGCAATGTAATTGGAAATAATACACATGGAATAACTGTAATAGTTTTAACAAAAATAAAAGTATTGACATCTAATTAATAAATATCCAGGCGTTAATATTGGGTTTGTAATATTGTATATAGCTAGTTTGTAAGTCATATGCTGATATTATGTGTGTTTGTAAAGTATATGATTTACAACTTTTGTTGCATACATGAGCTAATAACAAGTTTGTGTTTAAAGGGAAACGCGCCCATCAAGGTCATTAGACGAGTTAACACATTGCTCAATTTTAACAGGCAATAAATATTGATTCAATTATTCCCGATCATTACAGTTCACAAGTTAAAAGGGGTCAAACTTGATGTTTTATGATTTTTACGTACCATTAAATGACAGGTTTAAGTAATTAATGTATGGGGTTGAAATCTAGTATAAATACGTAAGTATGTATGAGTTGTACACAATGAAATATTTATAATATTAGCAGTATTAATAATATAGTATATAACATTATTAATATTAAGTGGATATGCAGATTTCAATTTGACATATTCTGGCAGTTCTTATCGCATTCATTATCCACGCGTCAACATGTACCGCTCACACACGCCAACTCAGAGCTGCCAACAGAATAACTGGTTGCATCGAGCACAATCACTTCTTTGTGGAAAATGGGCCTAACTCTCAGAATAGCCTCCAAAAAACGAGCTATAGAAAAAAAGAAAAATGTTCATCTATGGGTGGTCATATTCGTAAACACATGAAAATATGTGCAAATAACAAGTATGACTACCTCATATTTTTAAACAGTTTTCCTTTTAATTCCTCTGGATATTATGTTCAGTGGATGTTTAGTTAAGAGGAATCGTGCGCCTTATAAATTGTTCATGGGCAATATTGAGTTACAAATGAGTATGATAAAATTACCCCTTCCACGAAACCCTTCTCGTTTTAAAACCTGAAATATATCATCTTTGGCTCACAATAGCTCACTTGTGAGTAAATTTCTTCAGGGATAAGCCCTATGTTGCTCTTTCACTCAAAAACGGCCGCGCGATATGAAATATTTACCAAAGTCCTTTTAATACACTAACTAACAAAAAAATTACCATCTTGTGTGAGCCGAGGGAGGCAGAAAACGCCGGACAGAAAGAGAGAGAAATGAATCGTTTGGTTACGGATAGACCAGTTAACATTCACCCTCTGGGTCAGCCACAAGTTGTGTTGTGGAAATTAAAGAAACAGATTGGGAGGCACGGGGATTCTTTACGGGGTTTTTTCACTTATTATTTTGAAAGCTAGTAAAATAAAGAGTAATACCATAGTTTATGTTAATGTGTGTTTCTCGATCCACCAAATAAATTTATAAATGAAAATAAATTTAAATAAATAAATTTGTAGAGCTAATTTATTACAAGTTTCTTTGGCATACAAACATACATTAGGGAAAACTGAATATTAAAATTATCTTTAGAATAGTATACTTGCTACCCATTTCGATAAGAACGTGGAATGAACGGCAAGCTCACTTGGTCCGGTTTCATGATAACAGGAAGACTTGAGCTCGAATCCCAGCAGGATATTCTAGGGGTGATTTTACTAAATGGTTTCCCACTCTCCTTCTACGCAAATTTGTGTAGACTTCCACTCATTCCTAGCATAATAGTGCTAATAAGTGTGGATAGTCCAAACGAGTAGTAGGACGAGGTTCAAAATATAGATTTGATTGTTGCCTTTAAATCGACTCAAGGCGTGTGCCAACATAATAATTTAATTATATGACTGCTATGTAATACAGAGCCGGTGCATATTGCGTGTTGTTATTTAAAGCTCGCAATGAATTGTTAGTGATGAAGAAGTCAGGGTTTGAATCCCTGCAGTAGCAAGGTGTACTCATTTAAAAAGTGTTGATAGATAGCTATGTCTATAGCCTATATAGGTGGTATCAGCACTATGCTATAAAGAATCAAATTGCCGAAGCTATTATTTGTGCTTTTAGAGAGGAATACTCCATCTATATTTAATATTCTAAAAATTTAAAAATTGCACCTGGACACGGGAATCGAACCCGGGACCTTCGGCTTAGTACGCCAATGCTCTAACCATTGAGCTGTCCAGGATTCTTCCCGTGCCCAGGGTCATTCTTCACTCATATTTTAAGGCAGAATCTATGATGGACGTGCGAAAATCGTCGGCTGAAAAAATTATGTATGTAATATAGTACTTAGAAGTTAGTTGGACACTTGTACTAAACGTCAATCTCGTCTATTATCGTTTAACTGTGACTGGTGGCCGCGGTTTGAATCCCAGTCGTGTGTATTGAGTGTTTTTAAATAAATGGTGTTCCACTCTCCCTCTACACTAATCCGAATATATTCCCTCCAAATACCTCTCCCTCATTCCTATCCCACTCACGTAGTTAAATGTGGACAGCCTGGCCATGTTATTAGACAGTGTAAATACATAATTATATAAAGAGACAATGAACAACAAACCCATGTTTACACTAAGCCAGCGTACAATACAAATATACTAATTTTTAACTAAGTTAAAGTTTCTTTTCTTATTATTTTACTATATTATTATTTGAACATTAAAGCAAATTAGAGGAATTGTACCCGAATATCCGCAAATGTGAATACACTTCCTCTATATTATACCTTCCTCATCCCTCTCTCATTTGTGTGAATACGAGACTATCTCGGACGGTAATTAGGATTCGAAGCACGGAATTATTTTAAATATATATTATTTTTGCACCACGTCGTGCTACCCGGCTGATCTCTTCGCAACTTTAATTGTGTGGGGAGGAGAATTTTATACACGTCATGTCAGAGGTGAAGGAAGGGTTTGGCAATCAGATAAATCTGTGCCGGGACCGAGGATTGAACCCCGGACCTGCAACACAGAAGTCTGACATCTTACCCCTAGACCACCAGGTCACCCGTTATAAAATGTTAGTTATTTAAAATGACCGCTAAACCGCCCCTAGTCGGGCATGTCACATATGATATATCCACACAATACTGTCTTATGGAAAGTGATGTTTAAAAACTATAAACACCATGAGATGTGCATAGGGCTATTTTAAAAACCTGACCTCCTAAGGGCAAAAATCAAATATTTAATCATTCAGAACTATCCACAATTAATTAAAAATACATTAAAAACCTTACACTGGTAAGATAAAAAATAAATAAACGAATAAAAACAAACTGCTACTTAAAAATGTAATTTTTATGTGTAGTAGTAAATATTTTATAGTTTAGGAGGTATTCAGTCGATCGTATTGAAATATTTACATTTCTATCCATAGCAAGTTATTATGTCAAATATAAAAAGTCTATCAATTGCAGGTATTTAGGTTTGGAAAATTTGATGCGTCTAATTTCATCAGTTAAATCAGCTTTTAAAGGGAATTTAAAAAAATAATTTTTGAAATCAATAGACAATTAGAATCGGCTTTGTTAAAGAAAGAGTTGGTTTTCTAAAAAAAAAAAGTTCAGATGCACGATTCCCCTTAAATTATGTTGTACTCTTGTGAATTTTATTAGATTGCATTTTATTTTCCGAGGATGTTTTTCGACTACCATCCTCGATAATAGTGTTCGTGTAAATTGATTATTTTTATCCGACTGTATCACAGAGTTGATTGGCATGAGATGCACAAGTCCCCCTCTATCACAGACGACTGGGTTCAATCCTCGGTTCTCCTAGTCAAGAATCAGGCTTGCTCACACACAGGTTCTTCCTTGCCCTTCTGACCAAATATAAAAAAGGACAGGATCATTTAAAACTTGACGTTAGACATAATAAAAAGAGGTAAACGTCAATTAAAGAAAGAGGAGGCAAACGAATGAAAGTGAATATAAAAAGTGTGTGTCAGTAAACGTGTTAATGCAAGGGGTCGACTGTTCCCTCACTCCCCCGATTCTTATAGGGGAAGAGGGGGTCATTCCTCAAGACAACTCACAACTGCGATCCCTCTCTTGTTTACACAGCTGCTTGAAGAGCTATCGCACATAAAACTCGACGAGAGGATCACAGTAAGAACCGGATAACTCGCGCGCCACTGAACAAATTGATTGGCGTAAGCGACATTATTTGTATTTTGTATTTAATTAGGGCGCACGTGGCAGTATCGTCTTGTATGGTTTGCCGCTGATAAGGAAGTCGGGGTTCAAGATTCGGACAACTCTCTCCACGCTGGGTACACTGTTTCTAAAATCCACCCTCCTCATTCCTATCATATTAGTTGAAAGATGTCTAAAAAGAATTATTTGCTGCTCCAGCGTACACTTCCAAACACATAGTTTAACTAATGTATATGATAGATATATAGTCCAGGCGGGCCAAGCTCAAACCTGATCCACCAAGAATTGAGTCGACTGATGATCCCATACACACACAATAAATTGTTTGATTAATCAACTGAGAATCAAACCCAGACCATTCAGATTTAAATCTCAATCTCTTAGCATACGGACAGAAATACGAGATTTTCCATTTTTGTATTATAGAATATTAAATTGAGTGTGAGCGCATTTGCGCAAAGATAGAGAGGGAAGACTTTTAGGAGAAATACACGTGAGTACACCCGGCCCGGGTTCGAACCCTGCCCACCCTACCCCCATGGCCACTAAACAAGAAAAGGTGAGTCTGATGTCTTTGTCCACGTGCTCATCAATCAAGTTTGAATACAAATGGTTGGTCTACAATCAAAAAGTGTAAGTTTGTGTTTGAGACTTGTGATCAGCTGACGATCATTCGAGGCGTTGGGTCAGTGACCCAAACATGGCACGAGAGAGTGGGGCTCGATCTGGTTCACGAGTTTTGACCAAGCAGCTCTTTACAAAAGCGTGGCTGGGATTCTCACATTATAGTTTATCATCTACTTTTTTTACTTTTTCATATCAGGAGAAAGTATTGTAATCAACAACATTTTTTACCTCTAACTACTATGGATCTTTACGTGTTATGTAGCCCCGAACCCAAAGAAGTGGTTCTCACCAATTTGTTTGTCCCCATGTATTTCTGTCTGTCTGTCTGTCTGTCTATCCCTGGCCACAAATATTAAACGGTTCTTGGATTTGGTTCAAACTTGGAGTTACGATGTTGTAGGCCAATATCTCAGGACTTTTTTTTTTAATTCTGACCCTAGCACTCAAATTAAGGATAGTGATTTTTTTTAATTCCAAATTTTCCAAAAATAACTCTAACAATTTTAATTAAATTCATGGTGATTTAGTAAGGAGAGTTATGATATTAATTAATTGAAAGGAACGCCTAAGAATATTTACTTGATTTTCTTTATTCATTTAAACCTCTTTATAACTTATTCTTAGGCGTTCCTTTCAATTAATTAATATCTAACAATTTTGTTTAAAATTGATATTTATGGAGTCTTTCACTTGAAAAATAGCACTGTATTCTTTTATTTTGGGTATAAGGTCGTAAAGGGGTACTATTGATGAGTGATGTTCAAAAATTCAAAATATTTCGAAAATCACTCCAATGATTTTGTTTAGAATTATGAATATCTGGGAAGGTTTGACATGACAAACAGAACTGTATACTATTTTTTGGGGGGGTGTGGGGTGGAGAGATATTCAATTGAGGGTAGTTTACAAATGACTGAGTTTTAAAATAAATTTAAATATTTAAAAATATGCCGAGGTGATTTGTTTCAAAATGGGTATCTGGGAATACAAACCAAAATCAGTTTAGGGTAGTTTACAAATAACTTATTTTTGATTATTTTTCCCAAGCTTTAGTTTGAAACATGAGAAATTGTATACGATTGTGTCGTACCATTTATGTATTTAACCTAATAGTGGTGAGTCTTTAAAGGAAGGCGCAAAATTCAAATACAGTAGAAATGTAAGCGGTTAAAATGACAGAAACTGTTTGGTTACTAATTAGGTTCCTTTTGGTTGACTAATTCAGACAGTTGCTTGTTGACTTAGTTCGATGTAACAGTCCTGTGTTTAGGCGAGGGACGTTGGCTATCATAGCTTTCTAAATACCCACTGGGTTCGTTGATTCTCATCTGACATCTTAGTCGCATTCATATAAATAACGTATATTATATATATATATATATATACATACATATAAGTAATTATTAAGAATTAAATCAAACACGTGGGCTTAGCGTCACGCTCGTTTGGTTTAACTGTTGAGGTCAGGATTCATATTCTGACTGAGGGCTCTGGGAATTTCTGAAGTATAAATGGTACTATGGGTACTTTTTGGGACATATCCCGTTTTATTCGGACTGAAAGAAAAAAAGTTATTAAATGTCAAACAGTTGAATAAACATTTGGTAAATATTATCAGAGAGTTAATATTTCTGGCTCTTACCCAGGAACTCCAGAAAAAAGCGGTGAGGGGGGGCTCAACCTTCCCTGTTTATATGTTAGGGGGCTCGAATTATATTAAGCCTTCCCAATATTTTTCACGTATATTCGAAAAGCACGTATGGAATTATTTGAAAATATTGTTTTATTAACAAACTTAGATCATACCACGCCCATTGCTGGAAATTAATATTAAGTCAAGTAGTTTAATGCAACAACCAAAATAAAAATACCCATAATAGAATCTGTTACTACCAGCATGGTAGTTTTAAGTAATACCGTATTTAAATATTTATAAATCATGTTAATTTTAAATTAAGAATGAATGTGAGGTTGATTATCATGTAGGTCCTAATATATTTGCCTCAGATATAGGAATAGTCCTTATTTGTTTTACTTTTTATTCAAAAGTGTTTTAGAACTTTACATGATGTTTACTATGCCCATTTATATTATGTACACATCCAATATTGTTAGCAAACTATTTCAAAATTATAAAAAGGTGTGTGGATTACAGAATACTACCGTTTCCCCATCATTTTATTTTAACCAAAATCCAATAAGTGGTCAAGTAATTTTGGATCATTTCAAAATGTGATAACAAGAAATCTTGGAAGAGGTTGTCTTGAGCACCACTAATAATTATCTTACAGCACCAACGGTGGAAATTACTATAGTTTCCTTAAATCTGCCAAATAAACTTTCTTACTGTGTTTTATAGATTTTTCGTCAAATAAATAGCTATATCAAAATGTCTTCCTCTCAAGTGTTTTACAATATACACTAACACTATCTTTAAAATTGTGTAAATAGCCGCTAGCCTGGGCTGGCAGTAAGATCCGTGGCACACTTAATGTAGGAAGTAATTATTTGGTTGTGTGGGGAAGAAGATCAAACTTAACTATAATTACGATTAAGAACAAACTCCAGATACTTAAAAATCACTTCAAATATCTGAGCCATTATATTAATAACTAAATTTTACTTCTAGAGGCTCACTCTAAATAACTTTTAAGGAATTTTAATTTTAGAAAAATCGAAGAGAAAACGACTCTAGATAGTTTTAAGGTAATCAAATTTTCAAAAAATTACCCGTAGAGGCCCACTCCAAATGGCTTCTAGAGTCATCTAATTTTTAAATTACCTGTAGGAGCTCAAACAAAATAGCTTCAAGTGAATTTAATTTTCAAAAATAAATTCGGCAAAAAATCAAATACAAATAGGTTCTAGACTCTAGAGGAATACAATTTTCAAAAACTTGCTAAGGGATGACCATTTCAAATATTTTTAGAGGAGTTTAATTTTCAAAAATTTCCAAGTTAGAACCAGGTCAGTAACATTTCTAGGAAAGCACACCCGAGCTCCTTTTTTTTAAATTGACCTACCACCGCCCCCCCCTCACCGGCCCCTCCTTTATACAATTCAAATAGAGTTCTACGAACACGGGAGAATATCTTTACCAATATAATAAAAATAGAGTATAACTTTTAATGATTATTAACCGTGAAAAATATGTATTTTATAATCCATCCTCTTTATCGTGTTCTTACTATACATTACGAGAAAGAAAAGCATAAAAAAGTACTATCCATTAAAAATTAATCCCTTTCAAATAGCTTAAATAGTTATCCGGGGTGTAAAAAATGTTACCGTGGAAGGACCCTCAGACCAACCTATTGGTTGAGCCCCCTCTCCCACTTCCAAAGAACTCCCGGAGCCCTATCTTAAAGTTTTAATAGCTACTGGATCTACTTTCTTGTATTCATACGCAAAATAAGATTTTTTATAAATAGGTGTGGGGGTTAAAACATTGTATTATTTATTATTTAAATATTGCTAAAATAGGCTTATGGTTTTCTGAATATAAAAAATAATTAATCAACATGTATTTAAAATTAAAAATATTCTTGTAAGGCGAACTAGTACTATGATTGGTAGGTTAACCTAAAACTTTGGGAGCTTTTGGCATACAACATCAAGTTCGTGTCCAATGTATACATCAGTAGCGTAGTCAGTATTTAAAGTTTGAGATGGCTAGACTACCTAATGAAAGCACTCCCAGGTATTGACACGAAATAGAGAATGATGGCTTAGGGGAGATAGGGATACTGTAAAAAATATTTACATTCTAATCTCCATACCAGTTACTAAATTACTAAATTATATTTTATTTAAAATATCCCATGTTGCCCTTCCTACCATGTTCTTATAGTACTAAGTACTGTACACTATGGCTAAGAAAGCCATTGATAAAAATACCAGCTTATATTCTGAAAAGGTAGTAAGACTCAGGGATTAAAAAAAAGATAAAATTTTTGCATAATTACAAAGAATAATCACTTCAACATTTCAAACATCTTCTAGGGTCATCCAGGTTTTTAATATTGCCCGAGTTGAGGGTGTTCAAGTATTATACGTAAGAACCTTTGGAGGGTGGAGGGGATTCTAGCTTCACTTATTTTTGCTGACAAGGGGGAAGGAGGGGTCAAACAGAGGGAGACAAGAATTTAGTTACCAGTTTAATACAGTAAACCTAAATTCATTGTGCAACAATGTTTATTCTGAATTATTTCACACCACTATTTACACCTCTATGTTAATAACTACCAGAAATTTATGAATTGCATAAGCAATAATGTTTTTTCCCCTGTGAATAGATAACAAAATAAGTCGACAAATATTATGTAAGCAAGAGAGGGGAGTCAAGTGTTAGCTTTTGTTTGCTTACAATGGGTGTAGGGTGTCAAAAATTGCCAAAAAATGTGCTTACGTAATACCTGAACACCCCCTAATCTGTATCAGTAAATTCAAATCAATTAGTGTACTGTTTATAAACTTTAAAATAAATGAGTAATTCTAAGTACAATATAATATGTATTATTCTAAGGTTCTGAAATTGGATAGGAATGTTGGAAAGTCTAGGCAGGAAGGCTTGGGTCACGTTACCAGTCTCATAGTGTCCTGACCTGGTAACAAAATCTAAATCACATTTTTGTTAGTTTTGCTTTTCCATTAATAAATAGGCCTACTTTTTATGATGATATCCAAACCGACGTGCTAGAGCAGTCGTTCTTCTTACAGACCATCGCTTACTTGATAAATAATTTTTCCTCTTTTGGGACTTGATGTTTTACAATTTTAACTATCAGTACACTAAGCACTATCACTTTTGAAGCCAATGCATGAAAAAAAAATGGGGGGTGGGGGGGTGGAAATAAAATGAGCCATTCACCCTGCAAGGTAACTCGTCTGCCTTCTTTAATAACACTTCCCCTTTTTCGATGCAAAGTAGAGAGCCTCACTCCACTACTAGCCCTTGGACAGCATTGTCTTCCATTTCTATTTTCCATTTTTCTCGTTTACTATTCTATATGATTCCACGGACTTTTTTGATCTATATTATATCAGGAGTATGGATAGCAGGAATGTGCTCTTTCCGCGAATAAATAAAATAGCCTAGGCTGTAGACAATTTAAAAATAAGTTTACAAAAAACTACTTTCTGATCAAAAAAATTTTTAAAATGACGTAGGACTATTTTAAGAATTATTTCAAAATTTATAGTTTTAGTTTCAATGTTCTATCTTTAAAACTCGCTGAATAAATAGGAAAAACATTAACATGGGAAACCCAATTTTGTTTTGCTGTGAAGTCACAGGTAGGCCGCATCGTTAATCGCTTCTTTATGCAATTAGTGTTTTTATGAAAGTGTCACTTATTTTCCCACAAACACATCATCATTGCATTTTACCTCACAACCAGATATCACCTCTGGCCCTGGGATCAAAATATAAACGCACTAGTGACTAAACCAAGGTATCAGACGAGTAGGTTCTTAAAGCTCTGTTGTTAAAGACAATTTGGAAATTATCTTAACATTTAAATAAATAGGAAGCCATTTGTGTTCTCTGAATTGATACATTTTTGACCTTAATTAAATATAAATAGCTATCTACCTTTACATTGATTTTAACTGTTACAAACACAATTTATTCGTGTAACTTTAAAATAACAAAAAATTCAATAAATGTAATAGTATATTTTATGTATATAATATATTTATTTAATTATTAATTAATTATATATATGTTTAATAATATTTTCTCATTTATCTATATATATATGATAAAATATTACATACCGGTATATATAGTCTATATATGAGAGATTATGCATGAGAAAATATTATATGTATATATATATATATATATGATTTATATATATATATATATATATGATTTATATATATATATGATTTATATATATATATATATTATTTTTATTTGGGTTCCCTGAATATTCTCTCATGTATAGACTATATTGTATATATAATATAGTATATACTATATAGTATATATAATATAGTATATACAAGAGCACAAATAATTTGCCAAAAAAAATTATAAAATTCAAATTTTCATTCTTCAGCAATGAATAGTTCGTATCTAGATTAAGCTTATAAACACAAATTAGAAACTATTTATAAAGAAACACACACTGATTATCTGTATGTATTTTATTTATTTTCGATGCAGTAATCCTGACACCATTTGGTCCCAGTCGACAGATATCTCAGATCCACTTTGGTATAAAAAAAATGTGCAGATAAAAGCCAGACATTTGGGCTGCAGAATCTTCTTTTGACTGCCTGCACTTTGTTTTTCAAATCCCTCCGGTATGCGGAGTCTTTCAAACGAGAAACAAAATACTATCGAATAAGTTGATGTTCTCCAACCCCCTCCCCCTTCATCCACCCCATCTCTTCAAGCAGCCACCCCCTCTTTTTACTCCTCTCCCGAACCAGCAGACAAGTCGACACAATCTGCTCAGGGAAACAAAATGTAGTCTTGACTGGTGATATTTGTTCTATTCCCCACCCTAAAAACATTTCTCGCTTGCATAGATATGCTACATATTAGCAATGTTATTATTACTATTAGCATCGCGTCTTAACTACCCGTTCGGGTAATACGCACTTTCGCTAATGTGATATGGTAGGGTGATTGTGAGATGAAATGGAGGACCTACAGTTTAACGTGGGATCCGAACCACGGTGGAGTGGTGGAGGCCTGGCATTCCACACATTCACAAATTGTGATTAATACACGTCTTGTCAGAGGTGAAGGAAGGGTTTGGCAATAAGATAAATTTGTGCCGGGACAGGATTGAAGCCCGGACCCCCAGCACAGAAGTCCGACACCTTACCCCTAGACCACCAGGTCACCATTAGCAATGTTACTAAGTATAATACTATAAAATGGTGTGGTAGTTTAATAAACAATAAATAAAACAATTATATACATTGCGAGTCCATCACCGTTCCAATAAAATGTTACAACGTTGAGCTCTTATTTGGATATCGAGATTTTTAATTAATATATAATTAATATAAACACACACGTAATAAAATTAATGAAGAAATCAAAGATACATATTTATATTACATACTAATCAACTTACTAAAGTAATCTAATAAATAAAATAAATAAATGAAACACATAACATAGTAGATCACAAGATTTAATCAAACCAATCATACTGTGTCGTCATTAAATACAGTCAACAAACACTGTTTGTAACAAACATTTTACATACGGCTCTCTCACAGAGCACATTCTTCCCATATTTCACTTATACCTCCTTAAAGGATTAAGTTTCAACCTCTGTTGGTAGACTACGCCAAATACTTCTATGCTCTGCGGTACTTTCGCCTTCTACGGACGTACCAATATCAAACCCTGATGTATTCTAAATATACAGCTCACACTAAACAAAGGTCAATATTTATAGTCTAGTGTCGAGAAACAACAAATCTTCTGGGATACGAGTAACAAGCAGCTACCAGACAAGTTTGTTACTCTCGCTGTTAATTATACTGCCGATGACGAGAAGATCAGGGTTCGATTACCATTTGAATTTTATGAAGGTGGTTTTTATCTAAATGGTTTTCTACCCTCCCTCCAAGAAAAAGCCAGAACTTAACTCTAAATTAATTCTTCTTCATCCCTAATACATTAATGCAGGTAGTTCATATGCGTATAACCCGAACGGATAGTGAGACGTGGTGAAAAAACAACCGAAAAACCATGAGTTCAGGTCGATGGGGGATTGACTGACCTCTGGATCCCGGATAAATATAAGGACTTAAAGGGGAATCATGACCTTTATAGACTGTAAATGGACCAAATTATTTCCAAATTAGTAAATTTGATAGAATTATTCCCTCTAAGAACCCCTTTTCCTCCAAAAACACTTAAATATATCTGCATTCATCTGGTAACTAATACTTGATTAGAGTTGGAGCCTTTTAGAGTTATGATATATGTCCCTCCTCAGTTCAAATACAGCCGCTTGGTAAGAATAAGGTTTTAACGAGAAAATTAGTGTTATTTGTCATATCGAACATTCTCCAGATATAATTTTTTCAAACAAATTTGTTTAAGTTATTTTCAATAAATTTTGAATTTTCAAAAATCAATCATCAGTAAACTACTCTTTTTAAAAAAAAATCCCCCAAAACCAGGTATGTAGGAATATCTATTAATAGGGTCCCGGTCCTTACGCCCCACTTTGACCTTTGAGCCCGCCGATGAAAAAACTCCCTATTTAATGCCCACATTGTTAGGAAACACCGTTGTAGATAGAAAAAAATCCTGTTGTTTCCTAGTTGACGTATAATATTTGATAAAGGCTTTCTGTAGAGCAGTGTTTAAAATGAAGTTTCACGTACATTTTTCCAAACTCAAATGGTTCTGGTTCAACATTGTCTCTTCTTATATTGATTTCCAGGCTCGAAATTTCCTGGTGTCCAGGTGCGTTGGTCGTAGTGACACGGGCAACAGGTATACTGGCCAGCAAGACAGTCTTTATTATAAGGATATGGTTTGTAGAAACAGTGTACACACGCTCAGGATAAAAATGAGCAATGGTTTTACTTGTGGTATACTGACTAAAATGGGCCGACACTGATCGGTACAGCATCCTTACCATAAGCAGAAGAAGATGGAGTTCTGTTATCGCATTTAACAGACACATAAAAACAACAACAGAAATAACACAGTTCAGTGATGAACATGTGACATGTGAGGAATTCAGAACCAAGATGGCAGGTGTATGTTGATGACTATGTACTTTAAATACAGCGTTATTATAGAGCCATATCTGGAAAGATTGGAAGAAATAGATAGTGCATATCCAGGAATGCCATCAATATACACCGCTAACGCTGATGACAAGTCGCTCATTTGGTATAGCGCAAGAATGGAGAGGAGAGAGGAGGCACTGAAAGGAAAAATTGCAGGTGGATTTAAGTTTTAAAGTAAACTAATAGCTCAGCCACATATGTAGGAAGAGTGGGAACATCAACTATAATCAATATAACCCTATGCAACATTACAGCTGCCAACATGCAAGTAAATGAGTATGAAACTAGCATTGACTACAACCTCATACGTTTCAAGTTAACCACTGAAGAAAATACAATATGGTAAATACAGGAGAAACAAGACGTTACTATAACATCGCTAAGTCAGACTGAATTAGGATAAGAGAGAGCTTTTTGCTGCTGACTCATGTGTAACCAGAGGACAACGTTAACTGGAAGGTTAAAAAGCTAAATTTATCCCTGCATGATACCATTAGGGTTTCGGTATCTCTTCAGAGTGTAGAGTTACCAAAAAACCATGGAATAACCGATTGCAGAGTCTGCGTGGGGAATCCCAAAGTGCTAGGACAAGCTACTGAAGGGAGTTGGACCCGGCAGGTGCTCAATGGGACACTAATAAGGAATTTTTCACTGAATATTGGCCCCATTTAACTAGCCGGAGTAATACCATCAAATACCTGGGCGTGACGTTGGATTAAAAACACAATTTCCAGCCTCACATGAAGCAAGTATGTGCTAAAGCTTAACGTGTGAAGAGTAAGATAATCATCAAAGGGCAGATGAGGTTCCATCTCCCTATGCATCACACTAGGTAAAACTCCACTTGATCTGGATATCAGATGGAGATACGTAATGTACTGGTTGAAGAAATGAGACAACCACTTTGTAGAAACTTTGACTAGGGTCGAAAGTACGACTTTGGTGGGGATAAGGAAAAGCCTGCAATACGAGTAGAAAGACAACTGGGTAAGGATTGAACATAGCAAATGATTCTTTGATAAGTTCCTGAGCACACAAGAACGTACGAGGCCAAAACATCTGAAACCTACCCATGGGCTTATGCATTGTATACCAGGGCATGGGTCGTACAAGGCTCTTCTCCCCAACCTAGGATTGATGAAGACGAGAAATTCTGATTGTGGCGAGGAGACAACAGCTTAGCACGTTGTTTTGGAATGAAGTAACACGCAACACCTGAGGAGCCAGTGTACCGTGGTAACCTCTAAACGCTCAATCCCGGCGTTCACACGGCACGAAGCACATATACAAGATGGTGGGAAAAGTAAGCATTTCAATTAAAAAATATATCTCATTGAAACAATAATATTTCAATAAACTCTAAATAGCAAGACAAAAAATTTACATCAAATCATTTATAATGTTAACACACTTCCATCTTTTAGAAATTCAGTTAAATGAACTGGTCATAATAATATAATTTGTAGTTAGACATCTACTTAGCTTAGCTCATGAACACATATAACTGGGGTTTAACTAAACTGAGAAACACAACCTGTAAACAGGGCCTAGTTTTATGTTCCAGTAGGTTGGTAACTCCTTAAATAAGTACATAATATCGTTCTAAAACAAAATCCTACAAAGATTATTTTATTTACTACACCGAGTTCAAAAGCAACAAAAGATTAAAATAAGTTAAACACAAACAAAAGACTACAATCTAATGGATTAGTCACTACGCAACTGTAGAGCGTGTCAAAATCTTAATTAACTTATTAATACCTAAACTTTATAAGTACATTTTTAAAGAGACACTTAATCAACCTTTTATGAAGTTAGCATAAGCTATAGCAGATGGATCTTAAACAAAGTTACATGTTAGCTTCTTCACTCTAAAGGAGTTATGAGAGATCAATCCTCATCCGGGATCAGCAGAATTCCAAGCTCACTGTGAGACAACTTCAGGCTAGTTCCCAACTAGGATGGCAAGGATACAATGCATTCATGTTATTAACTGCATACTACAAGTTGCTATAAACATATAATATTAAAGTTAATATTAAAGTCTAAATAGCTCCTAAAGGAAGCTGGTCACAGGTAAAGACTAATTAAGCCAAATCACCAATCCAGTTTCAACATCCAAGAGATGCGCACCTCGCTAGGACAAACAAGTAGCTTATAAGAAGCGTGAGACTTAATTAGGTCATTTTTAATTAGCAGTGAATCCCCTGACTTTCCATTTGAGAAAGTCGGTATTTAGACCATTACAATTTAGACTTAACAGCTAGGAGCACCTTACCACCCCGCATCTTTAGATGGGTCAGAAGGACACCACGTCTGTAAAGCCATGATTAGATCAGACTAAAGAGTTTAATTTTGATGAACATACAATCCAAATTGCCTAGCTATAATCCTTAATGGGATTGAAACCATACAACCTAATTCTCTAAACACTAATCATGCCATGATATGAACACTGGCCCTTAACTATACAAACAAAAACAAATAGTTACTAGCTACTAACTGATTACCCGTAGATTACTAATTGAGTTGATATTACATCGGCCTGGTTGGTCTTCTGCGACGAGCTGGGGTGATCGTCGGATCCACCATCTTCAAAGTTGTAGCTCGGTTTATTCAAAACGAACTCTCTTCAATCCACGTCAATGGTTGATAATATATTATTGTGTGTGATCTAAGTAGCTATGATACCCGTATATATATAGTCAAGATTCAACCTAAAAAAAAAGGAAAGAATTAGTGGTGGGGGAAGAGCCTGGGTAGGATTAGGCGTTTCTAGAAAGATGGCCATGGCGTGGAGCCGACCGCGGCGCATGCGTAAATCAGTAAACCAGAGGTAGAGAGGCGACACTACTGTCAGTGTTGCATCATGACTTGGCTCAAACGAACAAGTTAGTGCAGTGGGCTCGGACGTCTTTTTCTTCGGTCAACACGAGCTGGTACGCGAATAAGCAGATTCATTTGAAGTGAATAATATGTGTTATTTCCCAGCACTAGTTAATATGTGAGGGCTAACAACTACTAGCAACAAGCCATACTTCAGGAACATCGTATCTTAAACATCCCACGTGATGGCGTCATATGGAAACCCCTTGAAGAAGTTGTAACAATATCTCCTTCGAGGAACGTAAAGATTACATGGACAAACTTAAAGAAGAAAGACTGAGACAATGGCCTAAGATTTAAAATAGTAAATACGCGGTGCAGGACTAATAAAAGTCTCACTTTCTTTAGGGATCCTCGAGAGGTCGGCTGAGGACATAAGATGGAATCCAGAATTACAGAGGCACGATGTCTCTGACGGCCGGAGACAGGCCCTGATATACCAGCAGGCAAAAAATAAAAACGAGACAAGCAAGAGGAAGATGACTGTATCAGCTAACGAATACATGGCCCCAGAGCCCTTGGAATAAGTGCAGTCTTATATGGTCACCGGTAGACGACTAGGGTATTGATTGATCTGAAGCCTGAATACCAGGCAGTCAAAAAGTTTGGACAGTAGCACCAACGAAAAAAAATCAAAGCATCCTATAGGTCTACATGGAAAACGTGTGATATTGAATCTGTAAATGCAGAAAACTACATAAGTGTTATGTTAGATATAAGCTAATCAGATACTTAGTTTAAGTTAGTATAATGAGCCTCACTCATATGAAATTAGATTGTAATAAATTAAATTGGAAACAAAATATAGAGGAAATAAACTAGCATTAGAATAGGACTACACTTGAAGTAATTAAATGTCTAATCTATGACCATAAAGGAAAAAAAATATACATATACATCCTGCACAGTGACCATCAACTTCAAAATGTAGAAATTAACCTCGTTTCAGTTACCTTAACTTGTGGGGATTCAATGAACCCACACCCTTTTTGTTTGGGTAGTATCTCCACCAACACAAACTCGCTACGCATAATTCTTGAGGTTACCAGAAGGAAAGTTGTTCATCTTCCCAGATCCTACTCCTGAAGATTGTTAGTTAGGTCTATTCTCTCCGGAGCCATACACACCCCATTTTTGTCCCACAGGTTTGAGAGTTCTATGCCCCACCAAGTCACGATGGGGTGATAGCATCCTCCACACAATATCTGAGGACACGGAGGTCAAAGACCCACCACCGAGCACATCCAGTGCATCACCAGCGATTTTATTAGTTGCAAAAAATATATATGTAAGTTATTTATTATTTATTTAACAGAGAATATATAAACAACTATTAATCTTTATGTATATTGTTAGTATATGTATAATTTCAATAACTACCTGGGTTGTCTGTACCCTCCAACACATCACTAAGTAAAATAGTATACCTTAAAATCTAATTATGCTGTTGTTTTTAGACCAAACACTACTTCAAGATTGAATCAATACTCATGTAGGGCGTTTATTTATAGTAAACTCCCTCGGCTCAAAATGTCGCCACCATGCCTCAATCTGCTGACGTGTCTCAACGTCTCGTGCTACCAAACTGGCACCACGGTTGCGTCATATTTTCCAAAATATGTTCTGACGTCATCAATCGCGGCCTATTTTCATGTCGATATGTCATGCTGGCAAACTGGCGCTGGGGCTGTTTCTTAAGCGGCGATTACACCGAGGAGACATTGTGCAGCATGTAGCATGCAACAATTTGGCATGCTATAAACTTGACTCGTGCGTCATGTTGCACAGTGTTGCCATTGTTTCCGATCCGAGTGGAAGGAAGAACTGATGACGCATGCCACAGTCACGTCTCATCTTGTATCTACAAGGGGGTGGTCAAGTCTTTCATTAAAGACTTTAGGAAAAGTGAATTGTTGTGGGAAACTCGAAGTCCGGATTATAAAAATAATTTAAAAAAAAACCAGATATGATTCGGGAATTAGCGACGAGTGACTACTCTACTGTGGACTTGATTAAAAGAAAAAACTACGATGTGCATTCCATCGCGAACACAAAGCACTTAATATGAAGAAGAGTGGATAATCTTCAAAGAAAAAGGCTAAATGGTTTTCACACGAGGCTTTAACTTGTTTGCTGTATCTGGATGCACCAAGAAGAGGATATTCTACGGAAGAGAATCTTTCATCTGAGGAAAGTCATTTTATTATTATTTATTTTGGTTATTTATTCACTATCAAAGATTGAAGAAACTTCCAGTTGTGGCACAACACCACGCGATTGCTCATTTGTGTAGCTAATTTTTTACTTTTAAAATCGTTTTTCAAAGTATACCTAGCATGAACACTTCCTTCCTCTGTTAAAAATAGTTATTGAATTCATCCCTCACTATTTTAGCTTGTTGAGGTGACCTCTTTGGTATCCGCTAGAAATTCACTACTCCTGTATCTCCATTTGTTACTGATCACAATGAACCATAAGTGATCCTTCCATCCTGCGTTTCGTTGTCCAAACTGCCTGGAGCATACTGTATAAACCTTGAATCAGGACTCTTCCGCATAAAGTTGTGAAGGTAAATACACGATGTTGTAACAACTTGTGCAGTTTCCAGATTAAGTAACATTGGTTTCCTGAATATGCAGAATATAGAACATAGCAATCCTAATATGATGTTTTCAACTACTCTTCAAGCTTGAGAATGTCTGTATTTATAAATTCTTTCAAGAGATTTTTTTAGTAGACCAACACCTGCTTAGGGTTTCATGATGTTAACATCAAACGGAAGAGCATCATCTGCAACCATTACGTAAGGTGAAGGTTCGATCCTGCCCTGTAAAATTTCAGGAGGAGGTAAAGAAAGCATATCCTCTTGTAACTTCTTATAAAAGGTAGTTTCACAGAATACCCTTCCATTCAAAATCCTTCCTTGGCATCCAATATGAGCGTACGTAAAACAATTGCTGGCATCTAATTCTTTCATCAATACTATACTGTAGGTTCCTTTATAATTATTATAAAATGTACTACCAATTTTTGCAGGACATTGTACCAGAACATGCTTTCCATCCAAAGCTCCTATACAATGGGAATAGTTCCATAGCGATTTGAAATTCTTCGCCATAGTTTTCCACTGTTGTTCGGTGTGTAACATCTAAAATAAAAGGAGAACGTTCCAGTCAATGCACAGTGTCAAAATTTATTTTTCAAGAATTTCATCGGAGCTTGGATCAAAAATTGTACTCCTTCCTTTGACCCAATTTGTCTGGCTAACGAACTCAGCCTTTGTTTGAGAAGAACTGTTTTTGCCAAATTTGAATGCCCAATCCAAATCTCTATTGCTTCCTTTTCTTTCAACAATCATTAAAACACTAATGTACTCTCTTATTGCAGGATGAAGATGAACCAGCCATACTGAATGATGGAAACACGGCAGACACAGATGGATGTTATAATTCCACAAGTCCACAGCCACCGAATCAGTTATCACCGTTCAGGCACCTACACATCAACAACAGAAAAAGACAAAACTTAACGTTATTCCACAGCAATATCGATCTGAAGAAGCTTATGTGATCTTGAAAGAAAGCATAAAAAAATATAAGCATCCTACTTATGGGGAGTACGTAGCCAATGAAATAAGGAAACTTCAACTGACAGCTTGGACGATTGTGAAGCATTTGGTTGATATTATTTTATTTGAGGTGGGTATGGGAAAGTATAACGAACATACATTTTTGGAAAGACAGCCTTTATACTCCAGTGCTCAAAATGATTTAGACAGCAGCCCTCAAACTCCAATTAGTTTGTCAAGTGCAGCTACACAGGAAGAAGGATGTTATGTGACAACGAAGCCACAAAAGGAAGTTCATATGTCCCAGAGTCAGTGCTTTGGAGGTGAAGTACAAGAGTATTTTATGTTGCCTTGAAATAATGTACCATTTACTTAAATAAACTTACATTATTAAAAAGAAAATAGTAGATTTTATTACCTCAATGTAACTTTCCAGTATCTTTATAAGTGTCTTACATACCTCCGGAAATATCGATGTAATTGCTGGTTGAGGAATCCTGAATAGGTACATCAATGATTTGTAACTGTCTCCAGTTGTTAGAAATCTCAATGTTAGCAATAACCTCAAGTTCACAGGTATACAATCACGGTAGTTAGTGTCCTGCTTGCCAATAAGAGGTTCTAGTTTTGACAAAACATAGTTAAAATCTCTTTTACTTATTCTAATAAAGTTTTCAAAGAGAGGACCATCTTTTCCATTCAACCGATTGATTAAATCAGCTTGAAGCAACGGGGAATCAATAAACATTTGTCTTCTCCACCATTGCTTTCTCATTCTTTTTCTATTTTCTTCGCTAATAATAATAAAAGCGGCTGCAGCGATTGCTCGTTGTTTGGACATAGCGCGAGAGACAGAAACAGCATTAAAAATAAAATTATTGATTCAAGGCACAAAACAGTTGTAGCCTCCGGTGTAATAGGAATGTTGCATGTGGCCAGATTTTTTAAGTGACGCATGCAATAGTATGCTACATGATGTCGCTTGCCGCAATCCACATGCCACACAGTGTTTCCTAGGTGTAATTGCAGCTTTAGATTCTAACGTCATCCTGATCCATTAACTTAATTATTTACGTATTTTGCCGCCAAACCTGCAACGGGTTCCATTTCAAAATATATTGAGGCTGATCCCAATAAATGTAGGTGCATTCACGGGCCCTCTAGCAACAATATTTGGCCAACTTATATCAACACATAACTTATAAGCTAACTTAATTCTAATTCAGACACAACATCCAATCCTCCGGTCATTAATTCTTCAGTTTTAAAAGGGGAAACCTACATTTCACCAATGGTAAATTTGTGGGCCATGC
The DNA here is from genome assembly GCA_902151455.1 of Timema bartmani. Classification (NCBI taxonomy): domain Eukaryota; kingdom Metazoa; phylum Arthropoda; class Insecta; order Phasmatodea; family Timematidae; genus Timema; species Timema bartmani. The sequence goes on along the minus strand of CABFWB010000629.1, from coordinate 143,899 downwards.
CATGCAGACACGCTACAGACTGAGCTCAGATGTCGGGCTACTAGGGCTAGACTGCCCAGAAATAGGTAATGGCAAAGGTAAGTAATTATGCCTATTTCGACCTACAGTTAACATTGTGTTCTTACCACTTTCTATTCTATTTAATACTTTTGTTTGTATGAATTTCGACTAAGTTTTTGTGGAAGATAAATAATAATAATAATAAATTTTACTTAAATTAAAAATATTTCTTAAATCCTCACCAAATATCGAAAAATATTATAAATGTAAGCAGTTCAAAGGCTTACCATTGATGTAATTTGACCATTAAAATTGTATTTCAAAATTTTAATAAAAACATAATAATTATAAGCTATAAATACTAATTCAATGATTTCAAATCATTACAGTTCACGAGCTATAAGAGGTCAAATTTGCCAGTTTATGATTTTGTGTACCATTGTTAAGGCAGAATAGTAAATATACTGGGCCTGAAATTTAGTATAAATAGACGATCATATGAGATGTACACAGTGACCAATTTATAATATGTCAAAAACAAATCATTTTTAATGTACAAGCAGTTTAATAGTGGTGAAATTACATCTTTTTAATCGTGTATAAATATTGTTCTTTTATCCTCCGATAATTTATTTTTAGTCTCATTTTGTACTACAAATTGTCTTTATTTAGAATTTATTTTATTTTTTTAGTCAAACTCTACTGGTTGATTTAATTGATGGGACTGAATAAATCCTTGTAAATTAAATTGTACGGCGTACCGCACAGACCTTCTCTCACTTTGACGAGGGTTTTAAAATAGACATTTACTAAAAACTCATAAGATTTGTGAAACGAAATAATAGGTATATATTGTTGTAGAAATATTACACCAAATATCATAAATAAAATAATAATATACACTGTTACCTACTTACTCTAAGGCATTAGAATCTAGGAACACTTTTACAGAAAAATTGAGAAAAGAGAAACATCTTTGTCACCAAAGAGCATAAGAATACAATTCATTTTCAAAGATTTTAATTAAAAAGTATATATATTTGATTATAGTTCAGAAACTATTAGTTTTATGAAAATATATTCCAAATAAAAGATTTGTAGCTTTAATAGTACTACAACTTTATAATGATAAGTTCTTTCGTGTCACAAATAGTTGCGGAGAAATTATTAAAATTGGAAAATTTCCCTAATGTAAAGTACCCTCAAAGTGATTTACATAAGAAAATGAGAGTTTCCATCTTGTATATAATAATAAACAGTGTTTAGATATAAAATTTAATCAAAATCGTTAAAGCTAATTTCAAGAAAATCAATTTTATTCTCTTTTTGGCCTTTTGTAAACTACCTTTAAATTTAGGATTAGACATCTAATTTCAAAAATCCCTCGGGGAGACCCTATAAAATTCCCATTTTACAAGTTTTAGCCCTATCGATAAAATAGTTTTGGCTCTAGGCCCAGGTACAAACAGACAGACGGACAGACAGACGACATTGCGAAAACAACTCTTTTGGTTTCAGGAGGTCATGAAACGTCGACATTTATCAAAATCTCGAGTTCGATTTTTTTGACTATCACATTACCTTCTTTCCGAGGTTTCGAGAGCATGTAAAAAAGAGAAGAAATTACATTTCTCGAAATGTCTTGTTTTGACTGTACCAATTGTATAAACAACACCGACTAGAAAAAAACACATAGTGTCCGGCCTACATTGGCGTGTCAGATTACCAAACTAATGACTCACTTAAACAAAGCGCAATATGGAGAGGATGGAGTTGGTGACATTGATCCCTACTACAGGTTGATTCACTCGGGACTGAATACCTATTCTTTTTATCAACTCATAGTTTGAAAGTTACATTTGAATAATGTAAAACATAGCTTGGCCCATGACGAGTAGAAATGTCCCAAAGACGATGCTGGAGGTACCCACCACCCATGCTCATCTAATATTCCATGTGTCATATATTCCGCATAAAAAGTGTTCAGTCCCGACTGAATCATCCTATATCATTTACAGAAAACCGGATTTAGTGGCCGCACGGTTAAAAGCACCACTCTTGTAATAGAATAGAATGCTGAAGAAGGGGAGATCGGAGTTCGACCCTGAGCGGAAGTACTGAGGGTGTTTTTTCCTGAATGGTTTTCCACTCTCCTTCCACGAAAGTGCGTGTATACCTCATCTAAATTAAACCTTCCTAATCTCTAACACATTGTCTCATTAGTTTATAGGTAGGCCTATACAAACCGGGAGCGTTGTAAGATGCAGTATTTAAAAAAAATACTTTTTCAAGAAACCAAATTTTAGTGTTCTGTTCTATTTTACTTTCTCGATATTTTACAGGTAGAGAAAATATTGTGATCGGCAAATATATTGAATTCAAGATTTTTATGAATGTTGACGTTACCCAGCGAATAAAAAAATTTTTTTTTGCATTCCCGTCTTTCTGTCTTTCTGTCTGTCTGTACCTCGTGCTAGAGCGTAAACTATTTTACCGATCGGGCTAGAACTTGGTATATAGGGTTATCATAGGGTTGCCCCGAGGGGTTTTGGAATTGAATATCTAACCCTAAAATTCAGGGTAGTTTACTGAAGAAGAAAAAGAGAAAAACTCTATTTTATCAAAATCAGCGCTTACGATTTTGATTAAATTTAATTTCTAAATATTTATAAATATTCCAAACAAAATGGATACCCTCAATATTTCGGCAAAATGACTTTAAGGGTTCTGGTCTGACGCGTAAATTCATATTTATTATAATATCTTCGTAACTATTTGAGATATGAAATTACTAATCATTGCAAATATGTAGGGCAATTTATAATATAAATCTTTTAATTAAAACAATTTTTTATAAAACAAATAACTTTCAAGCTATACCCAAATATATAAACTTTTCGAACACTAAAGGTAAATTATTGCCACCGAAAAAAAATCTAACCCGAAATTTTGATGGATGTTGACGTCTCATGAACCCCGAACCCTAAAAAGTGGTTTTTGTAACGCCGTCTCTCTGTGTGTCTGTTTAACTCTAAAATTAAGAGTAGATTAATAAAAAACGAAAAGAGAAAATATCGACTTTCTCAAAATCGGCTCTAAAGATTTTGATTAAATTGGTATTTAGGCGTTGATTAAGATCACAAATAAAATGGCAACTTTCATTTTCATATGAAAATGACTTTAAGGGTACTTTCAGCTTCTGTAAAAATTTCCGTATCTCCGCAACTTATTGAGATACCTACTAAATAGCTTATCATTACTAAATTATAGTACTATTAAAAATAAAAAACTTTTATTTGAAATATATTTTTATAAACTAACAGTTTCTGAGATATTTGAGAATATATTAATACAATTTTGTGAGCTTTAGTTGTAAAGAGATACTAATTAAGTTTCAACGCAATAATTCCTAAATGACATAGAGTAATTAAATATAAGTAAGATCCTCAAATTGTTATGTTCTTTTCCCCTAAACCTCGTAGGAGACATATTTGTACAACAATGATCTATCTCCATTTTAGACTCAATATTCAATATTTACATTTTTTATTGGTAAAAGTTTTTAAATGAGGGATTTTATATCAATGCGATGACCTGAAGATGTGCAACACCTAATAAAATGTAAACAAATTTTTAACCGGAAGTCAAAATTTTAACAAGAAGTGGTGACGCTTGTGGACACAATATCGATCTTTTTTATTGGTCCAAACATACAAATGAGGACATTAATTCTTTAAAAATAAAATTATAGAATTTAAAATTGGGACTCAAAAAAGTCTTACATAAATATAGCACAATTTATGTTTGGGTTTGTTAGTGTATATTATTTAGTTTCACATATATTACGAGTTTTGAGTAAATATTTCCATTTTTTAAAAATAGAGCGAGAAATGGCTTGCGGAGTTCCATATCATTTGTTTTCCTTTCGATGGTTTTGCTATATATTAGTTTTGTGCTTCAACATATAAAGTATTTTGTTGGTTTATCAAAACAAGTCTTGACTCTTTACTTGGTGTTTATCTAAACATTACAATTTACTTCATGAATGTATGAATATATAAGCTTCACTTATCTTACTGACTTTAAATTAGAGGGTAAAAAATATATAAACAACTCAACAGTGGTGAAAATATTGCTTTATAAGATACCTATTATAATACAACTTATAAGTATTGCATCTTAAAGGGGGTTAAGCTATTGTTGGCTCATAATTTGCTAGTGTTGTTTGTTCCAATGACTAAGCTACTGGTGGTTCATAATTTGCTAATGTTGTCTGTTCCAAGGGCCAAGCTACAGGTGGTTCAAAGTTTGCTAATATTGGATGTTCCATGGACTAAGCTAATGTTGGTACATAATTTGCTAACGTTTAATGTTCCATGGACTAAGCTACTGTTGGTTCATAATTTGCTAATGTTAGATATTCCATGGACTAAGCTACTGTTGGTTCATAATTTGCTAGTGTTGGATGTTTTAGCGGCTAAGCTACTGGTGGCTCATAATTGGCTAATGTTGGATGTTCCAGGGACCAAGCTACTGCTAATGTTGGCTGTTCCAAGGTCACGCTACTGTTGGTTTAAATTTGCTAATGTTGTCTGTTCCAAGGGTTAAGCTACTGTTGGTTCATAATTTGCTAATGTTGGATATTCCATGGACTAAGCTACTGTTGGTTCATAATTTGCTAATGTTGGATGTTTTAGGGGTTAAGCTACTCGTGGCTCATAATTGGCTAATGTTGGATGTTCAAGGGACCAAGCTACTGCTAATGTTGGCTGTTCCAATGTCTCGCTAGTGTTGGTTAAAATTTGCTAATGTTGGCTGTTCCAAGGGCCAAGCTACAGGTGGTTCAAAATTTGCTAATGTTGGATGTTCCATGGACTAAGCTACTGTCGGTTCATAATTTGCTAATGTTGGATGTTCCATGGACTAAGCTAATGTTGGTTCATAATTTGCTAATGTTGGATGTTCCATGTACTAAGCTACTGTTGGTTCATAATTTGCTAATGTTGGATGTTCCATGGACTAAGCTACTGTCGGTTCGTAATTTGCTAATGTTGGATGTTCCATGGACTAAGCTACTGGTGGTTCGTAATTTGCTAACGTTTGATGTTCCATGGACTAAGCTATTGTTGGTTCTTAATTTGCTAATGTTGGATGTTCCATGGACTAAGCTACTGTTGGTTCATAATTTGCTAATGTTGGATGTTCCAGGGACTAAGCTACTGGTGGTTCGTAATTTGCTAATGTTGGATGTTCCATGGACTAAGCTACTGTTGGTTCATAATTTGCTAATGTTGGATGTTCCATGGACTAAGCTACTGTTGGTTCATAATTTGCTAATGTTGGATGTTCCAGGGACTAAGCTACTGTTGGTTCATAATTTGCTAATGTTGGATGTTCCAGGGACTAAGCTACTGTTGATTCATAATTCGCTAATGTTGGATGTTCCAAGGACCAAGCTACTGGTGGTTCATAATTTGCTAATGTTGGATGTTCCATTGACTAATCTACTGGTGGTTCATAATTTGCTAACGTTTGATATTCCATGGACTAAGCTACTTTTGGTTCATAACTTGCTAATGTTGGATGTTCCAGGGACTAAGCTACTGTTGATTCATAATTCGCTAATGTTGGATGTTCCAAGGACCAAGCTACTGGTGGTTCATAATTTGCTAATGTTGGATGTTCCATTGACTAATCTACTGGTGGTTCATAATTTGCTAACGTTTGATATTCCATGGACTAAGCTACTTTTGGTTCATAACTTGCTAATGTTGGATGTTCCAGGGACTAAGCTACTGTTGATTCATAATTCGCTAATGTTGGATGTTCCAAGGACCAAGCTACTGGTGGTTCATAATTTGCTAATGTTGGATGTTCCATTGACTAATCTACTGGTGGTTCATAATTTGCTAACGTTTGATATTCCATGGACTAAGCTACTTTTGGTTCATAACTTGCTAATGTTGGATGTTCCAGGGACTAAGCTACTGTTGATTCATAATTCGCTAATGTTGGATGTTCCAAGGACCAAGCTACTGGTGGTTCATAATTTGCTAATGTTGGATGTTCCCTGGACTAAGCTACTGGTGGTTCATAATTTGCTAACGTTTGATGTTCCATGGACTAAGCTACTGTTGGTTCATAATTTGCTAATGTTGGATGTTCCAGGGACTAAGCTACTGTTGGTTCATAATTTGCTAATGTTGGATGTTCCAGGAACTAAGCTACTTTTAGTTCATAATTGGCTAATGTTGGATGTTCCAGGGACTAAGCTACTGGAGGTTCATAACTAGTATTAAATAGGAACATCCCCTCAGTACATTCAGCCTTGTTGCTGATCACATAGCCTGTAAGGTGGGTAAGAGAGACTGACTCCTTTTTCCACGAGACCACTGGTATGGGTGTTAAACATTGTAATCAAAACCAAGAGTTTGCCTACTAAGTGTTTTAACTACAAATATATTTTTGTCCAAGCACATTGTTTAAAAGTCTAGTTCTCAATACAATTAATTTTGTTTCAACAGGCTTCATATGTATATTATTTTAAAAAGAAATCCTAAGTTTTTCTTCAAATTGGAGTCCCAATTCTATTGGACAGAGTCGGATCAAAGTTAAACACTCCGGTGCAAAAAAATACAGAGTGACAAGTTAAAAATAGAACATTGTAAGTGTTTGTAAATGAAGGAAAGAGAATCGGTAGATTCTTCTGAAGGTTTTTACAAACATGTAAGATAAGTTCTAGTCCAGTAGGTCCTTGTTAGATGTGCGCCTCCACTCGCCAACCTATGTTACAATCACTACCAATATATCATAGTTTCCCAAGGTCTCAATCAATCTCAGAGAGACTTTCTTGTCAAATGGCCTTAAGGGGGGAGGGAAAAGGATGCATGCAAAAGCCAGTGTTTCTGTAGTTTTTATGGCAAAACACTTTTTTGGCCAAAATAAATAAAATATTGCTCCATTACAAACATAGAATTATATTTGAAATTTTCAAGGGCGTCCTAAAATTTAATGACAACTTTTTCTCTTAATTTAAAAAGTTTATCAAATAATACCACTGTGCTAATGATGGATATTCAGGAACTTTTGATATAAACATGTGAAGAAAATTAAACTTTATGTTTGTACTTGAGCCATATTTTATTTATTTTAGCCAAAAAGAAAACAGTTTTTCCCTAAAATCTGCAAAAACACTGGCTTTTCTCTCGTCCCCTTCCATCCCCCCTCCAATGACACATAATACAAATTTTGTAAGCATTAAATACCTATTTTTCCGGTATTATTTTATGATGGATGTATTAAAAATGTATTTCAAGTGATTATCAATTAGCGATGCTTCAATAATGCGTCTTTAACCAATCGTTGACCACAAGAGACTGCAATTTATGAAGTCAGAGAAATACTTAGCAGGCCACAGAATATCCTTTGTTTGGCCGCAAACAGCCCGTGGGCCGTATTTTGTGCAGGTGTACCCTAAAGCATGTGACACCTGATTCTAGGTAGTATTAAATAAAACAGATTTACAATAAAGAGGTAATCAATACTTATCAAAGTGTGAAATAAGAAACATTAATAAAAATCTTGGGCACTTTCTTTTAACAGAAACGAAGTTCATCGACGTTTAAATAAAATATTATAAAAAGGGAGCATCCACTTAGAACAAGTCATCATGACATTACAACTTATGGAACCGAATAGGCCTACTTTGATATCAAAGTGAAACCGACTAATTACATGGAGTAGATGATTTTAAATGTGTTATTTCTAAAGCACTCGATTGGCTCCTTCCTTAGAAAAAACAAGCTTTCTTTTGAAAACAACACGGTTCACTCGTAACTTCCCACCATCTCACGTTTCACATCAAAGCGATCGAAGGTTAAAAGGGTAGAGAGATAGATAATAATCTGCTCATATTTTCACGGTGTATAGTATCTAGATTGATGGGTAGGAGAGGAGTTGGAGAGGCAAGAAGGGAGAGAGTTTGTTGCTATGGTAACATTCTCCCTCTTTCCCCCTTCTACAGCCAGTCCAATCACCGAGTCACGGTGTTCTGTCACTTCTCCAACTCTCTTTACATTGAAGCTGCTGGCTGGGAGGGAGGGGGTGGGGTAATGGGACATGAATACTGGGATATGACAGCACTAACACCCCCCTCACACACACACACACACACACACCAACCCTTCAATCCATCGTTGGCGAATAAAACAAAGGAAAAAAGAGGGAGGATTAGATCAAAACGAAAGGATGCGTCATTCCTGTTTTTGAATCAGTTCATGCGCTTATTAAAAGGGGTGTACAGTTGAGATGTAAATTACTATGTAGGAGCAAGACGTTTAAGAATAATTCTCTTCACACGAAATCCCCAACAAATGACGGTTGATGGAACCATCGACCGTGTTGTTTATCTACTGTCCCATCTTTTTGAAAGGAATTCTACCAGACTGACAAGCGCGTGATTAGCAGATAGCTCTTGCTAGTTGTTGACGAGGAGGCTCCGAATCTCTGCTGAGTGAACTGATTTTTTTTAACAAGTGGTTTATTGTTGTGGATTTCTCATCCTCTCTCCACGCTAATGCTGATTCTTATTTGTAAAGGCCTACTTTGATAATATTGAAGTATTTTAACATATCAGCTTTACATATATATGGTTTATGATCTTACCAATTAAATTAGGCCGCTAGTAGCAAGTGTGCTAAATCTAACGATAATAATAAAAATGTCAAAATGATAAGTTTTCCTAGCACTCAAGGAACCAACATACAATAATATTTCCTAACGCCTGTAAACTAGACTGTACCAGATCGAGCGCGCGCGCTTGAAAAATAGAACCAGTTCTATCTTTCAAGCGTGCGCGCTCAGTCACTCGCTCGCTCCAGTCTGGCCACCTCTCATTACAACCCATGTGTTCTATTTTATATTTTAATCGCTCGCTCGCTAGCTCAGTCTGGCCACCCCCTTATCCAGTTAGCGACGTATTGATAATATATTATTTGAATTTATATGTAGCCAATAAAGTCTCAACAAATGTCATTCAATCGAACCTCAAAAGTTTTTGAATTCAATTCAAGTTTTGTACGAGGGTAAAAATAAATCAACTAACAAATATTCTACACATTTTAAATGTATTTTTTGTTCACCCAAGATAACTTATTTAGTCTGGTTTGCCTAGGTGAGGACGTAGGGGTTTGAATCTCAGCTTGGTGTGCTGTTGGTGTTTTCCCACGAATGTTTTTCCGATTTTCTTCCAGGTTAAGTGCTGGCAAATTTCCTTTAAGGAATATTTTCCTCCTACCAACCCTATCAGCATGATATAGATTTAAGAAAATTTGTAGATTAAAAAAAAATTAAACATTAATTTTTTTCCCCTGTGTTTCAGTACCCGTTCGGGCTATACTCGTTACTTTTCTATGAAATCAGAAAATAAATACTCTTGTAAAACCATAACTATTGTCTTTTAGTGCAAACACATCAAATTTAATTTAATTTGTGCTGTTAACATATATTTATTATAAGCGTGCACATGGGAATCTTAATTTATGATGTAAGATTTTCTTAAAACACAACATAAATCTGCATATACGGATTATAGTAGTGATAGTTAAATATATGGCCTAGTAGTGAGTTAAAATGTTGTTTTTTTAACTTTTCTAAATAATCATAAAATAGAACCGATATATACAATATTAGCACAGCTTGTTTTTGAAAAATTGACATTCATTGATTTATTAGGCTATTTTATGGGTAAAAGGCACCCAATACTATATTTTCCTAACAACCCCCAAACAATATGTCTGCGTACGCCTATTATATCGAGTAAGATGTTCTGTAAGAAAAAAAATACGTTTTTTTAAAAGTGAACCTTCTATTTATAAATACGGGCTGTACAAAGCTTGAATTAACACTTTACGAAAAATTGATTTTAGCACAAAATAGTTTATCCTTATTAAAATTATTTTCAACGTTTCATCTGGTGCTGTTCAAATATGCGTTACTAATATCTTCAATTAAATTAAAAATAATATATACTATGTTTTGAGGGTTTTAACTGAGCACTTTACAAAAATGTTGCAAGTTTATTCAAACCCTTTTGCGATCCGCTAAACTGTGACGATCATATTTATAGAGTTTAGAGACCCGTAGCAACAAATTAAAGAGGTAATGGTTGGACCGAAAGCACTTGGACAGTCATTTATCTGTCTTTCGATACAGTTCACTCGTTTCCTGGTGAACCTCCTTTAGACACGCCACTGGATCGAGGGAACCTTGCTTGAGGAATACAAAAAAAACCTATCCATAACTTCTTTTCAAAATAACATTGGACAAATACCCACTTACGGTGTCCACATGGTCTACACGTCTGACGCACCCTTGTCTGCGTCGTATCGGATCAGCTCCTTTATTATTTGATTGTCTTGCCCAACTCTACCTCCTCCGCTCTGGACCAGTTACTTACTCTATGGCACTGGGAACTCGAAAGTTCATCGTCGCACTTACAAAAGTACATTACCTATCCCTATCTTGAGCTAGTTCACCTCATTACACCCTATCTATTTCAGGTTCATTCTAATGTTACCCTCCTATCTGCGTCTAGGTCTTCCCAATGGTCTCTTCCCCTTGGGTCTGCCAGTCAATACCCCTGAACACGATTCTAGATTCTCCCATTCGTGTTGCATGTCCTGCCCACCGTAATATACGAGACTTGAGTAACCTAACAATGTATTGCGATAATGTGATTAATACAGGGTATGTAACCCATAATTATGTAGCCTCATCCACTACTCAGTAGCCTCATCGATTTTAGGACCAAATATGTTCTTAGCCACCTTTTTTTTCGAATACCCTAAATTGGTTTTCATCATGTAAGCTAAGAGAACACGTTTTACATCCATAGAAAACCTCCGATAAAGTTATTGTTTGTATACTCTGAGTTTTACATTCCTTGAAACCAGGTGAGATGACAACAACTTACTGACCGAGTAATAGCATGCATTTATTGACTAATTATTTTCCCAATTTTCACTCTAATATCGTTATTGCTACTTAAATTTGGGTCAAAATATTTTAAACTCGTTAACCATATCAAATGATTAGATTAAAAAGTAATGGGGAAAGTCTATCTCCTTGTTTCAACCCATTATGTATTTCGAAAGTATCTGATTAGAGACATCAAATCCGTGTCCTGGCACACGTATCAAATATACCTCATTTAGCTTGACAAGTTTGTTATGGCCCGCAAGCTACTCTCGGCCAATATGTTGTGCAGGTTTGGGCTAGACTGATAATATAAAATGTAGAAATGTAAATAGCTACAAAAGTCAATTTTAGGTTATTAATTTTGACCACACTGCTCTAACGTAGCAACAATGAGATGATTACAGCTTCTTCCACTTCTTCACAGCACTGAAGTAATCTAATGTCATGATTGTGTTTAAGAAGTGGTTTGTGTATGGCCGCTAGTATGAAAGTGTACGTTTTATGGCTCCACACTGGGAGAGAAAACTAAACTTGAATATGAAATAAACTACATTTGATTGTAACAATGAGTAAACTTTAAAGTTTAACATAAAATTAAATGAATAATATCAGTATACATAATTATAAAAGTATCAAAGGATAGTAGTACACTACAAAAAATGTTTAAATCAATCTTGTATCTTAATTTGAATTGGCTTAAGTTAATTTTAAAAAAAATCACAACATATAAATCTAAATGTTTTATAATATTAGTCTAGTAGGAGCCTGCCAACATAGGCAGAGGGTAGCTTGTTGGCAGCAACATTTTGCAGAAGAGATAGAGCTGGGCAAGACAAACAGAAAGGAGCCGATCCGTTTCCATACGGACAAGTGTGTTTCAACTTTCTAAAATACGTTTTGAGCTGATAAGAGCTGATCCGATGCGATACGGACATGTGTGCGCCGACCCTTAAGACGTCATTCTCGTGTTATACTGGATTGGATCGAGGTTTGAATCCTGGTTGGGTGTACTGAAGGTTTTTCTTCTAAACATTTTTCAAATATCCATCTTTATCCACGCCAATTTCCTTAAACTCAACAGGTAGTATGGCACGGTGCTAAAAAAACACCAGCGGGTAGATATAAGGGATTAGTGTTGAATCCTAGTGGTGCACCCACTGAAGAGGGATTGAGTGAGCAGGCTGGGCATTTACGTGCTTCCCTTTCCCTTGAATTGCCCAAAAATTGCAAAAACGGTTTTTAATCAAAACTACCAATATCGGTGGCACGCAGACTAAATGTTAGATTCATTAGATTTGTAAAGGGGAGGGCAAATATTGAATACCAGCTGCGTATAATCCAAGGTTGAGCTTTTGGGTACAGAAGTTCGCAAAAGGGGTGCGTGTTTATCAAAAGGGGAAAATAATTACTCAATTGGGGTGCATGCTCAGCCAATAGGGCCGCAAAACTGAACAAATGGTTTACGTGTTTGACCAAAAGGTGAACAGAATTAAGCAATAGGAATGCGTGTTCAACCAAAAGGGAAACAAAATGGATCAATCGAAATGAGTGTTTGACCAAAATTTAAAAAAAATACGTGGATAGATTAAAGGCAGTCAATACAAAGCTCAGCAGACGCCTAATAGCATATACAATAACGAGTAGATAGCGAGTTTTGTGTGTTTTTATCCTGTCGTTTTGGGACAGATGAAGACGTGTTCGATCCTAATAAGGGAAGGTCACTTCACAGTGCGAAGGTCTGCTATTTTTGTACAGGTGTTCGGTCAGATATGACCATTGAAACAACATTGATGCGAGGATTCAAAAGCAGGGGTGGCTTAACACGAGGAAGGGGTATCACGGATAGTGTCATTAGCAAGTGGATACTGGGGACAACTTTAACCATGACATTTTTACATCATTGGAAGAATTAACTGGTGGCTCGTTTGCCACAAGTGAACAACATGAAGATTTTGGGACTGCCCGCAAAACACGAGAGGCGCCCGACATTCAGAAAATCTCACAGTGATTTTAAAATTATGGACTATTCCCTGTAACTGAAGACATCATTTCAATAGCAACTGGAGTTGTGAGGGATGAAACTACGACATGCTACAAAGCTGTTGCATTTGGCAAGGCAGCAATGGAGAAGATCGTGGGTAATCCGTTTTCAGAGGTCAAGATGACACGTAAAGATCGCGCGCTCCCTCTCTCCAGTGTGACAACATCTATCAAAATACAAGGTGACCCAGTTGTCATTGATCCCTTGCTAATTTTTCAGAGGACCTTTATAAGCAAACAAACTTACGAAGACCTGAAGTTATATTTGCAGTATGAGCTAGCCCCATTTCCATTAGCCCTATTTGACGAAGCGGGAATGAGGAAAACCTTTATTTGGAATTTATTTTAATCATTCTGGGATGGTGGCATTCTTGAAGTAAATGGCGATTTCAATGTCCCATAAGAAAATAGGCAAAATAATAATATGCAAAATAATAATAATAATAATAATACCCACACCAACGTCATCCCACTGCTTCGAACCAATGGCATACGATTCCCACACTGACGTTAGAACCAATGAGCACATTCCCCATAAGAAATCACAAAACCCCGGGCCCCGACATGATTTTTTTTATGGATGGGTTCGAAACCAACACACCTAAAAATTACCAACACACCTAAAAATGGGTGCAGGGCAATACTAATCTGTGTCAAACCCCCCCTACGTGAGTATTTTATGGAGGGGTTCGTGATCGCGTAACCTATTGAACAGATAAAAAGTGAATGGTTCTGTTTTCATGGGGCCTACGAACTACTTTATTAGTAGGAGTCCTATAAATCCTATGATATCGAACATTTAAAATGTGTCGAATGAGTTGGTTACTTTTTGAGATCAGTTTCGCAACTTGAAATTTGAAAGACATACCTTTACACCTTTTAAAAGTTCACTTAAAATTTCCAATCAGAAAAATAAACAACATAAATAATAGCTTGGATGTATTGTGTACCTCCGTCCCGAAAAGTATATTTCCGAGTGCAGCACTCTTTTTTTTTTATAAAATCAGAGAAGGATCTATTTGTGCTCGTAAGTGTCTTTACCACATGGATCAAATGTGTGTTTATTGTAATCAGTATAAATCGTGTCTGGGATAAAACACGAACAACGGAACCAAAGTTAACATACTACCAGTTCGGAATACTTTGTGTCGTGAATTGATAATTAAATAATTGCATCATTGTGCGGCTAAAACTTTGTTACCCGCCTGTGTCCCCCACACGTATGTTCAAGGTGAACAAGTGTTTCGTTTTAACTTATTAATATTATTACAACCTTTGGTCACAAATAGCTATCACAGAATACGATCGTGAAACGGAACACGGAAGCAGAGTTAGTTCTGCTCTAAATATAAAGTATAATCTCTAGCTTTTCTACGATTACCCAACACTTAACTTTTCAAAATAAATTACAATAATGTACAATAAATGGTGTCTACAGGATTTGCAGAATCTGAATTGTGTTTTCACTTTTAAATCGTTTTGGAAACAAAACTTCGATTATAATCATGATAACCACAATTTATCAAAAATAAGTTTTCATTGGTTTGTATTTTATCATAGATGCCCCAATTTCTTGAACACTAAAACATGATTTTGCTCAGTGAAATACAAATATTTTCCAGAAAGCTGACTTTTATTATTATTGTTGATTTTATTATTATTATTTTATTATTATTTTATTATTATTATTATTATTATTATTATTATTNTTTATTATTATTATTATTATTATTATTATTATTTTAGCACCCCGTCTTACTACTCGTTCGAATTATACGTTTATGTAATAATTACAATAATGTGTTAGAGATTAGGAAGTTTGAATTCAGAGGAAGTGTACTCGCATTTGCATGGAGGGAGAATGGGAAACCATTTTAAAAAACCTCAGTATACATGACCGGGATTGAACCCCAATCACCTCGTCTTCAGTAGTCTAGTCTATTGAGATAGTAGCGCCTTAGACCATGCGACCACCGAAGTGGGTTGACTTATTATTGACTACCTTTACATAGTAGCCAATATTGGTGAGCCAGTAGACTATATATTATCAAGATTGTCTTGTCAGGTTTTCCACTGATGGGGAGGTTGATCTTTTCCTCCTGAATATTTTATTTAGGCCTAATCACCCTCCACGCATGCGCAGCTAAATTTATTCTAAGCTATATATTTTATATCTCTACCGCTCTAGCTGATGTACAATACGTACAACGTATGGTTCAAGTAGCTTGTCACACACGGTTAAACGAATAAATCTATAAATATTTATAAACCTATGCTCACCAAGAAAACATGATTAAATCCAAGTTAAGATTATTTTTATATTAAAAAAAAAAA
>CABFWB010000629.1:52731-99868 GCA_902151455.1 Timema bartmani | reverse complement strand
GGACAGTTCATTTAAGGTGGTGGTGTAGGGGACGTGAGGGAAGGACAGTTCATTTAAGGTGGTGATGTAGGGGACGTGAGTGAAGGACATTTCATTTAAGGGGGTGGTGTAGGGGACGTGAGGGAAGGACAGTTCATTTAAGGTGGTGGTGTAGGGGACGTGAGTGAAGGACAGTTAATTTAAGGTGGTGATGTAGGGACCGTGAGGGAAGGTCAATGATGTTTTTAGAGCAAAACATTTTACTGACCAAAATTAATCAAATACTGCTCTAATAGAAACGAGGTCCTTGGAGTCGGTACGTCAAACTGTCGACTCCTTCATAAATGGCTAAGTATATTAATTAGTAACAACAAATTGACTGCGGTAAAATGCTTTGATACAAATTACTTCATGGAAAGAGCTTCTTTGGCATTGAGAATGTATATTTGAATAAATGTGCCAATCAAAATTACAAACATTACTTTTAAAAAATCATAAAATTAAAATTTTATATCTATCATATATTATTACAATATCATAAGTTCTTATTTTGAAGTCGGAGTAGGTAAAATTTTAGCGACTCCAACCACGACACAAACTCCGACTCCGAAAACACAATCCTGGTATAAAATACAGTTTAATTCTCTTCACATGTTGATATCAACAGTAATTGTTGGAATACCTGTCATGAGAATAGCGGCATTAGATGTTAAACTTTTTAAACGAAAAGAAGTTGTCATTAAATTCCACGACACCCTCGACAGATATTCAACAAATGTTGATTTCACCGTATGAAGAGAATTAGACTATGTTTCTAATGAAGAAATATTTGATTCATTTGACCAAATAAATGTATTAATATAAAAATGGTAAAAACACTTACGTTAGTTCGTGTCCCTTACACCCCCACCTTAAATACGCGTACTCGAAAGAAAATGTCCTCTCATTGCTGTATTTCTGACGGTAATGGCAATCTTGAAGCTTCCAAACCACTAAAATAACCCTCAATAATTACCCTGGAACGCTCTGCTTTGATCCTGTTAACAATTATATTATTTATTTAAGAAAAGTAAATTTTATATTAATAAGCTATAACCATTTACTCTAATCTCAGAACCACAACATTTCTCACAAAATTTCAATGAAATTATCTTGTTTTATCTTTTTTCAATCTATTTTAAATTGTAAAACTAAAAACTTAAAATATTTTATTCTTTAAGAACATGTTTATACATTTCACCTTCATTTTTGGGAGAGCTATATTTTTTTAAAAAGCAAACTTGTTACGCTACTTTAGGTTAGCCAGTATCATGTGTTTATCTATTGAGTGGAGGACTAGATTCCAGAGATGACTGAAAAATATATTATATATTTATTTATTCTGTTTTATTCAGCTCCGTGTCTTACTACACGTTCAGGTTATACGCCTAAGTACTAATAGGTTACGAATTGGGAAGGTTTAATATAGAGGAAGTGAACCCGCATTTGTGTGGAAGGAGAGTGGAAAACAATTTAGGGAGAACCACACCAGTTCACCCGACCGAGATTCGAACTTGGATCTCCCCGTCCTCAGCCGTCTGGCTCAACACGAAACAAACGCGTTAGCTAACTACGCCACCGAGGCGGGTAGTAAATTATAACTGAAATTTGAGAATCCTCTTTCACAATTATGAATTGATGGACGAAATAAGGTGTTATATATGTTCAGGAAGTGATGCACGATACTTGGTTTTGTGTATGTTCAAGAAGTGTTGCATGAGAAATAGTGCTATATATACTCAAGAAGTGATGCATGAGACAAGGTGTTGTGTATGATCAAGAAGTGATGCATGAGGCAAGGTGTTTTGTATTCTCAAGAAGTGATGCATGAAACAAAGTGTTGTGTGTGTTCAAGAAGTGATGCATGAAACAAAGTGTCGTATGTGTTCAAGAAGTGAGGCATAAGACATGGTGTTGTGTATGTTCAAGAAGTGATGCATTAGACATGGTGTTGTGTATGTTCAAGAAGTGAGGCATTAGACATGGTATTGTCCGTGCTAAAGAAGTGATTCATGAGACATGGTGTTGTGTATGTTCAAGAAGTGATGCATGATACAGGGTGCTGTGTATGTTCAAGAAGTGATGCATGAGATATGGTGTTGTGCATGTTCAAGAAGTGATGCACGATACTTGATGTTGCGTATGTTCAAGAAGTGATGCATGATACAAGGTGTTGTGTATGTTCAAGAAGTGATGCATGAGACATGGTGTTGTGTATGATCAAGAAGTGGGGCATTAGACATGGTGTTGTGTATGTTCAAGAAGTGATGCATGATACATGGTGCTGTGTATGTTCAAGAAGTGATGCATGATACAAGGTGTTGTGTATGTTCAAGAAGTGATGCATGAGACATGGTGTTGTCCATGCTCAAGAAGTGATGCATGAGACAAGGTGTTGTGTATGCTCAAGAAGTGATGCATGAGACATGGTGTTATATATTCCCGGCTTGATGAAATGCTGATCACAGCACACATTCAGACCTTCATAGTCTATTTGGTGTATTTTAGCAGTAAGGTCCAAGACCGTAGTTAAGTATGTGGCACCTTTATCGGCTTAACTAAAGGATATGGTGTTCAATTACCAGCTTGGTCGAAAAATGATACATTGCTGAAAATAGGAGCTAGCTCTTCCACATTCAGGTATTGACGTTCGGGAGACTCTGTTCTAAAATTAAGATAGTTTGTAAGTCGTCTGCCGGTATAATCAATCATTTCAGAGAGTGCACGTTATTACCACACACTAAACATATAATACAAACATTATTAAATCCAAAACAGGAGTTATTAATTACATAATTCAGTGAAGAGGAAGGCAGCTTGTATATAAGATGTCAAAAGCACCTGCAGGTGGAGCCGGCTTGTATACGTGTCCATGTCCCCTCCCTCAGTGTATATCCTTAGAGCGGTCGACCACAGCTTCGGGCGTCTATTGTATGCATGTATCCTCGTGTTATACGTCTATCTGCTAACTTACCGCAGTTTGCAGTTTTTATAGAAAAATATTCTTTTTGGTGAAAAAAAAATATTGCTTCAATAAAAATATAGATATTGATTTTCTTCACATGATGGCTGACCTCAACAGTTCTTAAATATCTCTTAAAGGTGTCCTGGAAATCGATGAAGACTTTTTCTCTTAATTTATAAAGGATTTTTTTTAGAAAATGCCACTAAGAGCTTATCAGCATTGTCTTTGATGAGCAAAAAATAAAAATCTAAAAACATTCTCGTGCAAGATTCAGCCATTCTAAGGAAACAGGACGAGGAAGAGGGACAGCACCAGTATCTGTCATCAGAGAGGGGGAGAGGCCTCCAGGTAGTCCTTGTGACCTCCTGGGTCGTCCAGCACAGTAACCGTGCACCAACTCACCCGTTCTGACGGGGTCTGCCCACATGGGCTACAATAGCTGCCAACACAATGGAGCGAAAGTTGAATGTGTAATTGATTACGGTCAGACATTCAATAAATATTTATTAGCCAACAAACTAGTGTGTGCGCGCGTGTGATTCACACAATCGACAACACCATCTGCATCATATTTTATACTCATTCTCTTCCAATAAACTGCTAAGGGATTAAATAAGGCGGTCGTGAGGCGCGACCTATTTTACTGGGGGAGAGAAGGAAGTATGAGTTAAGGATTGTGTAGTTTTTATATCAAAAATACTTTTTGGACAAATAATTATTTTATTTTTATTTAAAAGTTTGATCATCAAATGTCATTATACTTTCTCATGACCAGGGCCTGGACTTTGATGACATACCATCTTTTATTTGTTTCTTTACAGACAATGCACATGTGAACAAAAGTTCTGATCATGATCGCTTGGTTGAGGAAACATTAATTTTTAGTTCAATTTTTAGTCATTTTTTGTTATTTCAGATTTTTAGGTTGCTTATAATCTGTAAATTTATGAGTACTCAAACATAATGTGTTTCTCCTCACTGGACTGACAAGATGTGGGTTTTGGATGAACTCTTTACTTTGGTAGTAGGAAAAACCACATTCCTGGTGAAGTGCTGGAACTAAGCTGGAAATATTTCCATTGAAATGGGTAGCTATTTGTTTTAAAGAAGGTATTTGTGAATCATTGTTTATGTTTCGTGAAAGATAAAAGTATATTTGTTAAAGGTTTTTCATTGCCTAAAAATCTATTTTAATTTCAATTTGTGAAGTGCTTGTTGGATCTATTCATATACATTCTTCCAAAGTTTTTTCCTTACAGTTTTAGGTAATTTCTTGTAAAAATATATTTTTCTAAAATTTCTAATGTAATCATACTGTCTATTTTTTTTCTACAATCTTTAGGTCAACAAAATCTGAGCCCTGCTCATGACAATTAATCGAGAATATCTGGCATTACTATTGTAACGATATTGATTTGGACCGCTCTAATATATTTTAAGAGTCATGGATGAAGGTATTTTTCTTCAATAAATTGTATATAAATTATCCTTTTAAGACTTCATCCATGGAGAATCACTCGCTTTTCAGAAATAACGTAGAAGGATTGCACCATTAAAACTTATTTTTTATTTCAAAATCTAACTCCATAGTACTTACCAAACAAGCAAGAGACGCCAGCTCCCTATACCCAATAGGAAGCTAGCCTTCAAGACACCTGTCGCAGGGACGCTTTTGATTTGTTGGTTTTGACACTGGTCACGAGAGGTTCAAGGGGCAAGGGGTATGTCATATATAAGCTCTGTGTGCGTACGAACACACAGGGTGCCGCTGACATAAACCTAGAGTACGTGTAATATCACGACAGTACTACTAACTTATATACAGAAAATAACCTGTATTTCAAGTAAAATTGTATAAGAAGATAAAATCACTTCAATAAATCGTGTGCAACATTAACAGTTGTATTTATTCAAGTAAAATATCATAATAATTGGCGCTCGATCACGGGGCTATAATTACCAACTATCACAAATTAAACTGCAACCGTAATAACATAATACTATCTGTAGAAAAATAAACTAAATCTATCTACTATAGAAATATTTAACTTATTTTGGACAAACATGTTTTTTCTATTAAAATATCAACAATATCAACCCTTACTCGCACTCTCTCCCTTGTGTTTCCGGTAACATCTACCGTCAAGCGACGTCCATCTACGGGGTAAATGTTTCTATTGTGCTCCTTGTCTCACACTCACAGGCACCTGAGCAGTGTAACGATGTAGAGTGCTTTAATCTCGTACGTATCAGCAGGCTTTGTCACGTGGCTCCTATGTGCAGTTTAGGGCTCCCAAAAGGTTTTAAATCCTGTAACATTAGTGAAAAGATTTTACCTCTTCCATTTAATAGTATTAAAACTCTTTCCCATAACCCATTTAATGTAAGATCCTCCAACCATTGTGTTAATGATTAAAAGGGTTTAGTATGAAGAAATTAGAATGTCACGTTGAGGAAGTTCCTTTCTGCGACAAAGGAAATATGCCGACAGTGGGAGAGGGATATAAAACAGGGATGTAAGAATTTGCAGAGTTAAAGATTTCTCCTAAATAGCTACCCCACCCATGAGGACTTGCCTACATTGGCTGCCACTTTTAAAACTAATTTATTCTTCCTCTAACAAAGGTTACCCACCCCTGGGACATGTAAATAATGATTACCCCTACTCCTAAGAGTCTCCTCAATATGTGTTGAGGATGGGCCAAAGAAAGGGGCTGGGAGCAACTCAATCCTTTGTAGGGAATTATCACTGATTTAGAAGAAGAACTTATCAAGACGAATAAAATAATACAAGATTTATCTAAAAAAAAAATTGCTACATCGATCCATGAACTATGTGAAGAGTCAAACCCAAGCCACTTATCTCCTTTACGTTTGAAAATCTTCTCCAAAAGGTAAACGTTAGAATTCGATGTTTTCTTCACCTCATGAGCTTAGACTTTCAAGCACAACCTTGTAGCTTTCAAGATCCTTATCAGTGTTATGCATAGGCTCCTTTATAATAAGTAATTCCAAACATAACACCGACTTCAGATAATCTTTTGTTGGGGAGGGGGCAGGGGGCATGATTAACTGGCAACTGGGGCGGTTTTTGGACTGTGGACTCTCCTCCACCCCCTTGATCTTACTTCTAATCACAGATTTGTCCATTGTTTAAGTAATTCGCGATGTATAGCAAACGAATGATAAATAAACGTACTAATAATCTATTTACGCTATTAATCGTGACACAACAACGACTGAACGTAAAACTGACCGACTCGGACACAGCACAACATAAATAGAAGGTGGAATAAATCGGAAACTCTCATAGTGGGAATTTGAACAGTGACTTCAGCGCTCGGGGTGGTTGTTAAACTAATACTATCGAGTATCGACTGCTGTGTTGATATCATGATATAGCTTATAGCAGAGTTCGATTTCGGGCGCTTCTAGATCGAGCTGCTCGCGAACATACACTTCAGCTATCTATGTGAGCCAGCCAACTTCCAGGTGTTAGGGTTCTCATAAGGAAGATTCCCTGAACTAATCAAAATGCAAATTATTATTAAAAATCAAAAAAACACTTGCATTTTATAAAACATTTGTCAACAAATTGTTGCACACATGAATAAAATGCAGACATGAAGAGGTTTTTTTTTGAATGGTGGGGGGTGGGAATGACACTATGTCTAACCTAGGAAATTTGTGTATAGGCAAAAATCACCTTGCCCCCCTGATGTTGGTGCCCCTGATTCCAAAAGTACTCGAGTGTAAGGAACCATGATAATATTCAGAAGAACAGTCCCGTCACCTTCGGCAAACAGGATACGAGTATCTCCCAGCATGAATATGCGTCCATCATAACGTATGCCATAGGTTATTTTATCAGAACGAGCACATGGTATGTAAAATTATACATCCAACATATATTTCTTGGGCATTCTTGTAGTCATGGTATCCACCTTCCTCTCATCATCTTGAGGTGTTTCAGGATTCGATCTTAAACCAACCATATTCACCATTTTGTTTAGTGGTTCAGGGATGGATTTAAAGATTTCGTTCACTGCAAGCTTAGATTCATGTCATGCATCACGTAGCTATTTATAATTCCGTTTGATAATCTAACATAGTGATGAATTAATAGTCAGGGGATGGATGTTATGTTTGTTCTAGATTTAAGTTAGCTCGTAAGTCGTGTGCTGATATAAATACCTCCAGGCTAAGAACTACTGCTATAGACGGTTCCATCCGTCAAAGTCACACTCCATTTTTAGAGGAAAATAGAGCTATTACAGAATACAAATTAGAACTTGATATAATTATAAATGAGTATTAATTTCTTGTAGAACCACATACAGTGACGTTCTTTTCCGCTACCAGCCCATATTTCAGGTGTAAAATTCCCATCCTCGTCAACATGATTGTCGAAGACGTAGTCTGAAAACTTGAATGGGCCCGTATTGGATGCTAGGCTAA
Organism: Timema bartmani; assembly: GCA_902151455.1. NCBI lineage: Eukaryota > Metazoa > Arthropoda > Insecta > Phasmatodea > Timematidae > Timema > Timema bartmani. Next base: position 92,427 of record CABFWB010000629.1, on the reverse strand, counting down.
TTCAGGTTAGGTAATATTATTTTACCATTGTTAGGTAAGGTATATCATGTATAGGGCTGAAATTTAGAACAACTAGACAATAATTTGATGTGTACACAATGAAATATATATAAATTAAAGTTATTTCCAGTATTAATTTTGTTTAGTACTGCGTCTCATAACACGTTCAATTTATACGCTTATATACTAATTACGCTAACGGTTATAGGGATTATGAAGGTTATATTTAAAGGTAGTGCACCCACATTTGCGTGGAGGGAGATGGTAAAACTATTTTGTAAAAACCACCCTAGTACACCCAACCTAGATTCTAACCTTGATCTCCCCGCCATCGACAGTCTAATCTACTGCGAGAGTAGAGCGTTATAACACGAGGCCACCGAAGTAGCTAATATTATTATTATTATTATTATTACCATTGATTATAATTATACTAATTCATATTTCACTAAGAATGTCTTATTATACTAAATTTAATCCCCATACTTTAATTAATTATTTTACTCTAACATTGGTACGCAAAAAGAATAAAATAACAAGTTTGAAAACTTATAGCTCATAAACTGTAATGATTTGAAATCATTGAATCAATATATACAATTTATTATATAAAATACACTTGTTAAAATTGTGCAATACATTTTTTTTATTGCTGAATGAGCTATACAGTCTCGCTATTTGGGTAGGGATAACAGGGGTGAAATTTTGGAGAAACTGTTCACGTCTTTGCGTTGAGTGAGAAAGGTCAACTATTTAAGAAATATCCCCATCTGTATACCTGACCGAGATTTGAAGCTCTATCTGATTCCGTCACCAGTTGTCCAGTCTATTGTGAGGGGATGCGTTAGAGCAGCAGGGTTCTTCATTCAACTTATTGTTTACCTGGGCCACACATTATATTTTACACATTTTGGTGGGCCAAAGGAAAAAAAAATTGGTTTATAAATTAATTAAAAACTTTAATTTTGATATTTTTGAGGCAATCAGCATATCATATGATTCAAAGCCATAGAGAAATGTAACAATAAATAAAGAAAGGCAGCAGGGCATACATATTTTCAAGAAACAATTACTAATATTTATTCTGGGTTAACAATCGGAGATTTCATTCGTAACTAACAAATCATCGGAATCAATGGAAATGATGTAACTGATTTTTTAATTTCACAATATTACTTGGCTGAGGTTTCAAGCTTGAGGTGCCAATTATTATAATGGTCTTCAAATGCTCAGCAGATAAATTTGCTTGATAGTTATAGTTGAAATACCTCATACTTCATTCTTGAGAATATCTGTTCACAAAGGTATGTTGTACCGAAAACTGGCTCAAATCTACAAACAAATCGCTTAAGATTCAGAAACTGCTCAGGCTGCAAACAGTCATAAAATTGGATCTTTCCTTGTTAATACTTGTCTTTCAGCATGTCATCTGATTAGAGTTCAATAGTTCCATTTGAAACTTACTTGGGATTGTTACAACATTGCAGTCAAATGGATTTTGAAACAGCCTTATTTTATACGTTTCTATTTTTTATTTTCACAAAGTCATTTCCAAAATGATTTTTGCAAGTCGATAATGAATTATAATGCAAATAAAGAAGTAAATTCTCTTTCACGTTCTTCAGGAAATTTTTCACAACATGAGAAATAAACCAATCCTTGAATATTCACCTTTCCTTTATTTAGCCTCACTTTTTACCTGAATGTCTTAACATGTGAAAATAGATCACAAAACAAACTTGTTTCACCTTACAACTTCAGATTTAATTGATTCACATGACCGGTCACATCTGCAAAAATACCAATTTCCAAGGCCTGTCAGTGTTTGTTAAAACTGATTGAGGATAATTTTTCTTTGTTAGAAATGAATCGATGTTGTTTCCGAGTTGGAATAACCGTGATAGTTTTTCTACAACTAAGACATCGAACTGTTGTATAAGGCCATACAAGAAACTAAGAATCACTTTCTTTCAGAAAACCACTAAGCTGGAGTGGATTAAGCCCGTGGGATCTAATGAAATTTTATGTTGAAACAACAGGTTTCAGGACACAAAACATATCCACATATTTATCCACTCACTGATTATTGATGGATAATGCAATGCAGTAACATAGGCTTTGAGAATACGCCAAATTCACAAACTTTTGTGATTTTCCCAAACGAGCCTTTCTTCTTAACCTCAGTCATGTTCTTTCCACATCAATTTCTACGCTATGCAGTTAATTCCACTCCAGGTTATATTTTGTCACATTTTTTTTCTAGCAATTCTTTTGTGTCATGAGGGGAAGCACGTAAGTGGACAGGAAATGTACATTAGGGTGGAATGAAAAACATACTTTTTAAAATTCAAATCGTAATAGTGTGGAAAAGTTGCCTTTTGATACAAGTATATTAAAATTTGGAATGTGTAAAACGATTTCTTGTGGTGCCCCAATCCGTCTAGGTAACGTGCAAAATGTATTGTTTTTGGTGCTCATAAAGAAATAAGTCATATAATTCTACCTACTTATGAAGTTGTAATGAAACATTGTCTATATTTGAAACGTGATAAGGAAATGAAAACAGTACGCAAAATAGGTGAAATAATCTCTTCAAAGTTAAATAAGTTATGGAAGAAAGCTTCAATCCTTGCGTTATATTTTAATAGAAATATAAAACTGTCCTAAAACTTGCAAAAGACCGGAAAAAAGACACTCGATATGAATTAAAATTATTTGAAGAATATGCAAGAAAGAGATTATTTGATATTTCAGCGTGCAAATGCAGGGATTTATTAGAATGTTGTTGTGAAAAGTCCCTCAAGGTACCTAAAAAAGAGCATTTATTTCTCACTGACAAACAGACTGGAAAAAAAGGTGATGGGCCACATTGATCTTGAGGCAACGGACAAAATCCCACAGAAAGAGAACAGTAATGAGAAAGAAGCGTTAGGCTCATTAATCATAATAAAGGAGACAAAACAGAAGTTAATAAGATTTCAGCAAATGAAGGAACAAGCAGTAAGGAGGAAAGTGGTGGATCCTCGATAACTCCTGAAATCTGTGAACTTTCGACATTAAAATGAAAGAAGTTGACCCAAATGGGATCTTAATTACCTTCCCTTGCTTTGGCATGTGAAAGAACGGGTGTGTCCGATAGGACTAATTTCAGAAGCTAGGGTTTCCAGATCACACAGAAAAATTGTTACAGAAGAACATTACGTTCTAGTTCAAGAACCAGGGAAAAATACATCGGACATGTCTCGCCTTGCTCTGGGTCTACTGCAAATATCAAATTAAGTGTTACCCATTACTTAGAGTCATGAATTCGATACGACACATGTTATTGCTATTGGATGTGATGGAACATCTATCAATACTGGTCATCAAGGCGGAGCTATAAGGTTACTTGAAGAATATTGTGGAATACCACTACAATGGATTATTTGCCAACTACACGGAAATGAAATTCCACTGCGATATCTATTTGAGCATCTAGATAGGCCAACAACAGGACCATGGTGATTTTCAGGACATATTGGTAAAAATTGTAAGATAGAGAGAAAGAAAAAATACTGTCTAGAAAGAAAATGCAATTGATTCATCCCTAAACATACTATTTTTCGATGGTCGTAAGGACAAAACTCTAGTTTTAGAAGCTAGCGGTTCCAGATTACACAGAAAAATTGTTACAGAAGAATATTACGTACTATTTCAAGAACCAGGGGCAAAATACATCGGACATGTCTCGCCTTGTTCTGAGTCCGCTTCAAATATCAAATCAAGTATCACCCAGTACACAGAGAGTCATGAATTCGATACAACACACATTATTGCCATTGGATGTGATGGAACATCTATCAATACTGATCATAAATGTGGAGTTATAAGGTTACTTGAAGAATATTGTTGAAGACCACTACAATGGCTTATTTTTCAACTATATGGAAACTAGCTTCCACTTCGACATCTATTTGAGCATTTATATGGACCAACAACAGGACCACGGGGATTTTCAGGACCTATTGGTAAAAATATGTTCAACTGTGAGAAGCTTGAAGTGGTAAAGAACTTAATTCCGATTAAAGCATAATAATCTGAAGTTGATGAAACAGATTTAAATATGGATCAGAAGTATTTGTTGGAAATATGTTGTGCCATAATTACTGGTAATTGCAGTGAAAGTTTAGCCCAAAGATATCCTGGAAAAGATTGTCAGTCCAGATGGTTGACAACAGCCAATCGAGTGCTTCGTTTATGTATTGGCACTAAATCTCCATTTGAAAATCTCAAAATATTAGCAGAATATGTGGTGAAAGTGTACACCCCAGTTTGGTTCATAATTAAATGCAACCCATCCTTCAACGACGGTGCTCAGAACTTAATGGGACTAGTTAGATTGTTCCAGTATCTCAGCGATAAACTAAAACGTTTCCTCAACCCTGTGATTCAGTGAAATGGATACTTTGTACATACTGAAAATATTCTACTGACAATGTTATGTGATTAGGGAAAACATATCAGAGAGCTTGCAGTGAGAAGAATTTTGAAAGCTAGATTAAAACCAAGACTACCTAACAGAATAAGGTGTTTTTTTGGATCCCACCTTTAAACTTTGAAGCCAAAGTCTATATATATTATATTATGGGTATTGCTACCCATATTCTTAAAGATGTATATTTTTAATTGTGTTATTAAAGGTATTGTTACGCCTATTCTTAAAGATGTGTAATTTTAATTATGTAATTATTATTACTATTGAAATTAAAAGATGAATCGGCCAACAAACTAGCTCTACGTTTAGTCCGCGATTCAGTGAACGAGTGAGTTTTATTGTTTCTTATACTGATTCCCTCTTTGTGGGTGTTAGTGGAATAATATGTTGCCAGTGACGGTGGACCGATGAGCCCAGGTGAGATGGTTCAAGACCAGTCAGTTGAAGTGAGGGAGGAAGGGGAAGAGTTCGAGGGCTAAGTCAGAGGGGGAACAGGACCACGTGGGTGACGAACAAAGGGATCATCCCTGCGGGTAAAGGTGGCCTGCACACCTTTGTACAGCATCTGGGTCGAGGACGGACTATGATGGATGTGACGTGTAAGAGAAGTGGAGAGGGAGAGAACAGATATTAGGAGAAACACATAAGGGACAAGAGTTCGTGACTTAATTTGGGCTGGATGGTTTTATTTTCTAACAGCTACAGTCCAATTTTCATAGGAAGCCCTCAACTGACAGTTATAAAAGTTACTAGATCTACTTTAATATAGTCAAATGTCAAGTTATATGCTCTGCAAGCATTATTTTTTACATAAATTATTAACATAGATAAAATAACACTAGCAATATCAGAAAAAGATACCAATGCTTGCCCAATATATATATATATATATTTTTTCCCCATTCTAAAATGTTATTCCTATATGACTGGACTAAACATGATTTTCTCATTAGCTTAAAGTTGCTTCATAGGAGAGCAATGAGAACGTTGAATACGTTTAGAAAGCTTGGGTCATTTATGAAGTTGTTTGATAAATTTTAATATGGTTTTCATCAAAATGTAGGCACAATTTCTGGCCGGTTAAAAAGTTTAAATTCAAGTTTAAATTATTTTTAAAATATAACTTACATAAAACCTATAAAACAAGTATACATTATATTTTTAAAAAAATGTTTTTACCACTTCAAAATATGACTTTATTTAAATGCGGAATGCTGGATCTAGGTTTCTAACCTTTTTTATTTTAATCTCAGAAGAACATATTTTTGGGTAAAGCGTCATTGAATTTTTTTTAAACTTTAAAATAAAAATGTAAGCTCTTTAACTGGTCATAAACCTGCTGATAATCTTCCCCTAAATTTTGTTGAAAACAATATTTTTAAAATATGAAACAGCCCACTTCTTATATAAAGTGAGATTTCTAAACGCCTGAACACTTTTCATAGTTCCACCATGTAGCACCCATCTTCCTCACACCCACCATCACCCTATCGACTATACTTAAAAACATGTTTCATCTATTTTGAGAGTAGGAGCAGATCATTTACCGATGTTTCGATGGTTAAAACAAAAACAAGCTGGTCTTAGCCACGGGAAAACTTGGTTATAAGAAGGATTCTGGTAGTAATAAACTGTTATAAAATACAAACATATGTTTTTTATTAATAATATAAGGAAAAACTTAAATGTTACATTCGAAAGTAGCTTGATAATTTATGTAAACAACTTTACTTCAAATAGGCTTAGTTAAGATAAGGTTAAATGAGTTGATAATGGTAACGAGCAGCACATTTATTGAGGATAAAAGAGTCAACAGAGAAAATAGAAATTCCAACATACAAAAAATAAGAGATTATAAATTCATATTAGAAATAGTGATATATTTTAACAGCTAGCCTTTATTTACAAAATTATTTTACTATGATTTGTGAAGGTTATAAAAGGATGAATCTTAAGGCTTTAGTAACGATAAGAACATGGAGTGAGTGAGGTATATTTTTCAAAGAACTCATCATCATCATCAATTATTTCCAGCCTGTGTCCGGGGTTGCTTGGTAAAATTCCTCCATCTTAATTTATCCTTCCACCATCCTTCCTCCTTTAATTGCTTCAATTATTTTCCTCTCACTTGCACACTTTCTGTTATCTGCCCCTCCAATCTCTTTCTTGGCTTCCCTTGTGGTCTTTTTCCTACATATTTCATTTCCGTCATTTTCTTTGACACCCTCTCCTTCTCCATCATCATTACATGGCCATACCATCTCAGAATTGCTTCCTCTACTATCTCATATACTCCATGCAACCCCAATATTTCCCGGATAACCTCATTTCTAATCTTCTTTCTATTCGTGACAGCTAGTCTCTTCCTCACAAATTTCGTTCCCATGGCCTTCACTTTTCTAGTCTCTTTCACAAAACTACTAGCTACTAAACAGTAACCCGCCCCGGTAGTGTAGATAGCTAACGCGCTAGTTTCATGTTGAACTAGACTGCCGAGTACGGGGAGAACAAGGTTCGAATCTCACTCGGGTGAACTGGGGGTAGTTTTCCCGAAATGGTTTTCCACGCGGCCCTCACTCAAATGTGGGTTTACTTTCTTTTATATTCAACCTTCCCAATTCCTAACCCATTAGCATAATTAGTACTTAAGCTTATAGCCCAAACGGGTAGTAAGACGTAGTGCTAATTATTATTAAGCCGTATAGTCCACTCTACTAATTATATATACTAAATAAGTTTCTACTTATACTTTTAGGTTATGTGCGTTTGACGCTAATAATCAAATTACATAGGAAGAGGAATATTAGTTTTAAAGAAATCCACCAAGGTTATTATCCTTGAGAGAAGCTATAAAACTATTAGCGTGGTGTGAGGGTGGAAAGGAATTCATTGAAGCCTTGCTGTGATTTGAATTCGAGTCACCATAGTCAAACAAAGTCTAAACCAAATCTGTAGGTGACATCTTGGGTTATTCGACCCCCGTAAGTGTCAAATATTTTAAAAATATCTTATAAATAGGTTATGAAATAAGGGTCGTGATTCTAATAATTTATTTCACTATATTATATCCAAGAAAAATACCAGGTTCTATTCTAAAAAGTTATCATTGGTGAATTTGTGACTTTCCCTTTTACAGTGACGAAATGACGGTCGGGAGACTGGGTGTTGGGTCTATTCTCAGAGTTAGTTTGTAAGTAGTATAATGAAGTAAATAATTGGCACAGAAAGTTTACATTAAATTCTCTTAGTACTAATAATATAAAGATTAAATTAACTCAACTGAGAGCTGTACCGGTGGTCGAATAATCAAACGCGTCACACTTGTGTTAAACTGGTTTGCCGGTGACGGGGAGATTGGGATTCTAATACTGCTCAAGTATGTTACGGTTGGCTTTACCTCATTGGTGTTCAACTCTCCTCCCGCGCAAATACGGGTACATTTTCTCTTAAATTCTATTATCCTCAATTCCTACCCAATTAGATTAATTAATATAATATGTGTAACCCACTTAGATGGCCACATGGTCTAAAGCGCTACTCTCGTGTTAGACTAGACTGCTAATGACAAGGAGAGTAGCGCTTAAGATCGTGTGGCTATCTAAATGGGTTACACATATATTAATTAATCTAATGTGGTAGGAATGAAGATAATAGAATTTGAGAGAAAATGTACCCGTATTTGCGCGGAAGGAGAATTGAAAACCATTGAGGAAAAGCCAACCGTAACACACTCGAGCAGTATTAGAATCCCAATCTCCCCACCACCGGCAAACCAGTTTGACACAAGTGTGACGTGTTGGACTCAAGTTTCAAATCTCGGTCCGATGTACTGAGGGTGGTTTTTCCTAAACGATTTTACACTCTTCCTCCACGCAAATTTGGGTACACTTCATATAAATATAACATTCCTCGTTCCTTAAATCACATTTGTAGCTAGTACACAAGTTTATAACTCGAACGGGTAAGTAAAACGCAGTGCTAAAAACATTTTATATATATAAATAGGTATGAGTATAGTCTGAACGGGTAGTGAGACGAGGCTAAAAAGGAAAGAAAGACCCCGCTGAGCTTTGAACCAGAGACACGTAATCTGTGTCACGACACCTCAACGATCTTGACTCAGCCCATAGTAGTTATTACTCTTAATCTCTAAGCCGCACAATCTTTTATGTAGTCCACAATCTCTTGAGCTGGTCACGTTCTGCTCCCTGGCTGGATGTAATCAGTAGAAAGGTTGGCTGGTTCTGAACCGCTGACAAGAGAATGACCATAATGTAAGACGTTAGCAGTAGCCGCCGTGCGTACACGGCACACGTCAACGAAGGTTGACAAGTCCCAAAGACAAGGTGAGTTGTAACAATGGGGGCAGCTATGTTGCTCTCATAGCATTCTCTGACAAGTATTAAATTGATGTCCCTCTTGTTCTCCAGAACTTCTCTTCACTCCTCTCCACCAAGTTCTCCTTTCCTGACCTGTCAGCTGAGCTCATGTGATTTGAAGAAGCGGAAAGGTTAAGGAGGAGTAAGAAGTAGCGGCTTTTATCCAACTAACCATGATGAACTCGAAATAACCAACAAAACACCATCTCTGTATGCAGAGGCGGATCCAGATCATTTTCATAGGGGGGTCATTATTATAAATAACATAGTTACTTACAATTTTTTATTTCTGTTTAAAGCCATTTAATAGTTTCTCATTCATATTTGATCTTTAGTATGTTTTAAACCGTGGTTATCATATACTATTTTTTTTAAATCAGATAGTTTTTGTAAACTATTTGGAGTGGCCCTCTAACTTTTTTAAATTGTTCACTCTAAAAGCTATGAGTAGTCTTCACCTTAATTTTTTTTAAATTAGATTCTTTTAACCATTTAAAGTGTTCCTCACGTAGAAATTTTTGAAATTTGGATGCCCTTCGAAGCTATTTAGAGTGATGAACACCTTATTTTTTTACGATTGTTAGATAACTTTCGAAGATAATCTTTGAAGTAGTCTTCCACCGACAAAATTTTGAAAATTGAATTATTTCAGAATCCAGGCTATTTCGGGTGGTCTTCGCTGAACATTTTTCAAATGACATGAATCTAGAAGCTATTTGGAGGGTACTCCCCTAGACATTTTTGAAATTTGGATTACCTTGGAAGCTACTTAGAACTTTCCTCCCCTGACTTTTTCTGCCAGTTAGATGCCTCTAGTCTAGTAGTTATTTGAAGCGGTCTTCTCCGGCAAATTTTTGACAATAAATGCATTTAGAAGTCATTTGGAGTTTGATTTAAGGCCATCTTTCAGCTTCATATTCGATAATATCAGAGGATTTGAAATATAGATGGGGAGAGGGGGGGATTTATTCCACGGAGGGGTAAATTATTTCCAGTGGGGCAGAGTCCCCAACAGTCAGCCACTCCTGTTGTATAAACATACTTTATATTCGGTATTCGTGTAATAACTGCTCTCAAGCGATTATCAGTTTGTTACTCGTTATGCATGACAAATATTCTTACATGAAAACGAATATTTTTTCCACATTTGCGTGAGTTATATCAAACAGTGAATAATTGTGGACAATAACGCACGTGTGGACCCGGCTTAAGAGATGTCTGCGAGTAAAAAGATACAAGTATAATTTATTTATGTTGTATTTTATTTATAAAATTTGAACTTTCATTTTTTTTTGTATTAATTTTCTAACCCCTTCACAGGGAGTAAACTAAACCTTTGACAACCCTCCCCCCCCACCCCACCCCTCACCACGAACCCGCGTGCCTGTCTGTCTGGAACTAGCAAACACTAAGAAGTATTTCAATATTGAGCTAAGATATTATTGGTGACCTGGTGGTCTAGGGGGTAAGGTGTCGTTAGACTTCTGTGCTGGGGGTCCGGGGCTCAATCCTCGGTCCCAGCACAGATTTATCTGATTGCCAAACCCTTCCTTCACCTCTGACAAGACGTGTATTAATCACAACTTGTGAATGTGAGGAATGCCAGGCCTCCACCGTGGTTCGGATTCCACGTTAAACTGTAGGTCCTCCATTTCATCTCACAATCACCCTACCATTACACATTAGCGTAAGTGCGTATAACCCAACCGGGTAATAGGACGCGGTGCTAATAGCAATAATAATAATAATAATAATAATAGTATTTCAATATTGAGCTAAGATCATCTACATCAACCCGATATGGAGATGATTTAAAAATAATTAATTTCAAAAATGCTAGCTTTAGTCCAAAAGAAGGATAAGATGGCATAACACAAACGATTTTTACGTTACTAAAGCTACATTAAAATAAAGTACAGTTTGGTAATGAGCCCGTCTCACTCCACGGATAACACTTAACATAGGTTAGATTTATAATCTTGCATGAGCATAGCTAATAGTAAATAGTGCCTAGCACATAATGCATAAAACGTTTAAATTCATTATTTTTCAATGAAATCGTTCACGTCCCAAACATTGTAAATAGTGCGCATTTCTTAAAGTTGAGTTGACTTTAACTTGTTATGCGTTATGCATGAGGTTGAGAATAGACGAACCTTGGATTTGAGTCGTATCAGCCAATGAGAATGAAAAGAGATATTCTAGCCAATTAAAATAGTAGTTTAAACAGCAGATGGTTCTGTTCGTGTTTGAAATGTCTTGTAATATTCATACGTGTTGTTTTTTTTACTAACTATTGTTCTTTGTTTTAGCGTCAATGACTACAATTGTTCTTTGTTTTAACGTCAATGACTATGATTGTAAATGTTATTTAAAACAAAGGTGTAATATTACATTCTTGACAGTGTTGTTAAGAAGTTGGTCTACCCTAATATTTATGAAAATAATAAAATCAGAACCAAATATAAATCAAATGTGGTTTAATAATAATTAAGATAGATTAATTTTACATTGAAAAATAAGCTTGGTTTTCAGAGAAGACCTTAAAAAAAACTATTTTAAAGACCTTACCTACTAAACCAAGAGGTTAGACCTACTTCTCAAAATAATCTATTTAAGTACGACTTTGATACTACCGTTGTATTTGTATTATTAATTGTGCATTGCACACTATGCACTTTTCACTATTAGCTATGCATTATGCATAAATATAAACCTATACTTAATTAATAGACATCACATCGTGGGGTGAGTTTATGTATTCTGTTAGAATAAAGCCATTAGCATTAATACCAGTGAAATTGTTTTACCAAATTAAAAAAATAATAAGACCAAAAATAATTATTTAAAAATATATAAAATATTGTAATGTTACCAATTTCTATTGTTGTCAAATTAAGAGTGCAGAAATCCTCACTTTGACATGTTTTCTGATTCGAGCGTAATCCTGTATCTAACTTCCCTGCTATTAGTTGGCTTTTGAGATCTTGATCTAGTTATTTTCATTTTAACAAGGCCAGCGATGTCGTTAGAATGGCAAGTAGGAGAGAGGGACATAAAATTAATAATGTTATTAATTTATTACAAGAATCTCATTCTTGTAGCAATCACAAACAATATTTATATATTTGGACAGTCTATAAATACCTATTTTTTTCTGAATCTAGTAATACATTGAGGAGGCAGAGGGGGTATAAATAAGAATAGTTATTTATATCCAACCAACCACAATGAAGTTGAAATAGCAAAGAGGCAACACGCACAGCATCTCTGTATGGAATTAACAAACACTAAGGAGTATTTTAATATTGAGCAAAGATATATCTATTAAACCGTTATAGAGACAATTTAAAGATTAATTAGTTTCAAGAATGTTAGCTTTAGTCCAAGATACAGATAAGATGGCATAACACAAACAATAATTGTAATGTTACAAATTACCTTTGTTATTCACTGTTGGGACTGTTACAAACCTTTCTTGTTTAAGGTCATATTCTTGTCGAGAGAAATATCTATTCATTAAATGACCTTAGTATTCATCAAAGAGTGTGGTTCTACAAAATCAAAACTAAAGATTAAATGATTTTTAGAACTTAATGTTTTGGAATAATTTTTAAAATTACATTACTCCCCTAAACCATTGTTTTGTAGACTGTAATGCGCGTACCTTATTAAAATTTGGTAAGACCATCTATTCTATAAACCAGTGGTCGGTAAATTTCGACTCGTGAGCTGGATCCAGACTCCACCTGATTTTATCTGGCCCGTCAAAGAATGATCAACTATTTACTATATGAAAATTGAAAAAAGTTAAAAAAAAATTTGTTAGATTTTTTTTCAAACCAGCTCACCAATCTATTTTTAACCCATATGGACCACAATATCAAAAATGTTGCTGACGCTTGCGTTACGCGATAACAGGTATCTGTTTTATTTTTATTAAGAGCTGGAAGGAATACTTTGGTTAGGCTATAATTCCGAAAGGAGTACAGAACTAGCGAAAGCTTGGGTAACACTTGCTTAAATTAATCCCATTTATTGGGAGGAACTAGAGGAAATAATTAGCTTCCTCTAAAATTGCTTATTGATGCCACTGCACAAGATTATTTAAAATGGGTAATTTATTTGTATATGAAGGTGTTAAAGAAAAATATCACATGGTACTATACGTGCAATATAAATTGGCTGGACCATCTTTTAACTTCATTAGCAAATTCTATTTATAATACATAAAGTTTCTGGGGTAGCCTAGATATATCAAGCCAGTATGCGCTTGAAGTAACTTCCTGTATAATATGATATTCCATTTGATTCAGAGAGACTATGTAAGATTAAAAGGAACGCTGAGAAGAAGTGTATTCATTCATTTTAAAATAACAAAATGGATAGTGAAGGTCAAAAACCAAATAATTCGGTACCGGTAGTGTTTTAGTGTACTATCCATATCATCTATTGTGTACACAACGTTCAATTGGATACGAAAAAATATTTGATGCATTTTTTTTTCAACCGTTGAATGGTTTACAAATGCAAACATCCTAGCACTATTCTTAGTTTTACACCTTAAAAATTTAGTTAGACTATTATTATGTAAGGGTGTTTTTTTTGTCATCACTTAAAAATACCCGTCATATGTATATACGAGTTTCGATAATGCTTTAGGGATGAGTAAGGTTGAATTTAAAACAAGTGTAGCCACATTTTGGTAAGGATAGTGAAACAATATTTTAGGAAAAAATGTCCTCAGTATACTCGAAGGGGACTTGATCCCCGACCCCCACGTCATCAGCAGCTCATGTTTAAGCCATGTTTAAAAATACTATGCTAATGGCATAGAATATAGTTTATTTAATTTATTTTAGATTTTAAAATTCTAAAATAATACATCAAAACACTATTTCCTTGACACTAAAATACTTTATTGTATTGTTTTCTTTTTGAATATAATTTAGTTAATATTGAATTATTAACAGATAGGAAAAATTTCCAAAACATAATGGCACACGACCTGAAAGTAAAGTTCAATATCTTAGTCCTATCTTTCGGCAATAAATTGGTTGGAGTTCAAATCCCTGCTGAGTATACCAAGAGTTTTTTCTAAATGTTTTTCCCATCCCATCCACACAAATGAGGATATATTTCCTCTAGATGCTACCAACCTCATCCCTAGTCTAATATAATAATAAATAGATATGCATACAAACCTAACAGGTACTAAAACGAGTTGTAAATCAAAATATTTGTTCTTGAATTACTTATAAGACAGCTCATATTACTATATTACTGTATTTATATGGATATTGATTTCTTCAGTGACAATGGCGAGAGAATCGTAAAATCTTTTGAGACGATTGAATGGTTAGGCCAATAGTCTATAAAAGTGAAGAAACACTTAACCAGGTCTATTATGTTACATTTATCAGAGAGCAGTGTGTTGGTTGAGATTGTACAGTAGACTGTATCCATCCATCCATCCATCAACATTACCGGCTATTAATGGCGCAATATGGCTGTGTCTATAAACTACGTCCTTCTGTTAGAAGGCTGCCAGCGTCAGTTAGTCGGGTACTAAACACCTGGCTTTATGAGAACAATCAAACACACGACAAAGAGGAAACGAGTTCCAGAAAGAATGACCGAGCCTCTAACGATAGCTAGGACCGTTAACGAGAAAATGTTTCATTTCCTAGGGGGTCCTCGACTCGAATCGTTGCAGTGACACGAGACATAAATACATCGGTACGTGTCATAAATATGAATAATGTTAAGTGGTTGCTTTATTTCTCCACACCGCGTCTTACTACCCGTCTGGACTAGCCACATTTGATTATTCTAATGGCTAATAGTGTTGGGATAAGGAAAGTAGAGCAAATGTATCCGTATTTGCGTGGAGGGAGGGTAATAAATAATTTAGGAAAATCCTTTCAGGACAGCCGCCCATGTGTTGAGCCCCAACCATTCCGTAGCCGATAAACAAGAGTGATTGACCTTGATGGTTAGCTCACCAATCCACCAATAAGCACACGTCGAGTGTTAACTTATGTGGGGGAAAAACAACTGAGAAATTTAGTATAAGAATCTATACCAAGGGAAATAACGGCTACCTACTGATTTTAAAGTCCTTAGTTCGATTCAATATTATATTGTGAAAATGGCAAGCACAAAAATACAGTTCAATCAAAATAGACAGGGTATGTGAGAAGTAGCTGAGGTGTGGATAGTAGACCTCAAAACAACACGAAAAGTCCTTATGAACATATTTCCTATATTCAATTGTTCCTGAAATAAGGCCTTCCAAAGTTATCATCATAACCCTACTTGATTCACCCCTGTTTGTGTAGCTGCAGCCCTGCCTGTGTATCAGCAGTGATACGTCACTTCCTAGAGGTGCAACAGGGGTGCATCCAGTAGTGTTATCAACAATTCAAGAAGAACCTTTGAAAACTCTAGCTCGGGAACAATCGAACATAGAATATATGTTCATATTAACGTGTTATGTTGTGTTGATGTCTACTATCACGATCTCAGTTACTTCCCACATAAATCTATACACTCTGTAAAGAGCAATATACCAAAACAATGCAACAGTTAAATCCAATGCTGGTAGGTAATTAGATTTAAATAACAAATATTGAAAACCCGTCAAGATATGAAGGTCCAAATATTTTTATTGAAGAGCTTCCTAGAATATAAAATTTGTTGTCCGATTACTTGTTGACACTATTGCTACTTCTAAGTTATGAAACGATCACACTCTTGCCATTCTTACATACAATTGGCCATTGCAGAAACTGGTTGAGGCAAATAAAGGTAAACACATTATTTGTCCTTGAGCTTTGTTAATTGTCATACAAACTGCCAAACGAATAGGAAATTGCTGCCTTTTAAAAGAAAAAGGTAGTGTAGTATCAAATGGTATTAAATCAGCTTGAGTAATTAGAAAACTCTGTCCAGCAGTTATGATTTCAAAATGTAAACAATTCTCATGAATATTTCGTACTATTTATCTTGTTCCATTTAGCAGCCCTTGGAAAACGTTCAAATTTCTGCTAAAATAGAAAGTGTCGAAAAACTATACTGGAAATTGAAGTTGCTCGCTTTCTTCTTCAATAGTCAAATCGTTTATGTTTATAAAGGATTCTGGACAGCAAGTCAATGACTTTTAAATTGATTTAATTGCAATGTTCATTTTTTGGAGTAAGAATGGTAATAAATTGATGACTTATTTTGGAGAAGTTAATTTTCTGCCGTGAATTTCACTTACAATATCACTATTTGCTATAAATTGGCCCGTATATCAATTACATCTAATCGTTCACCATCTACAGAGGAAATGTCACCATTCCCAATTTTTAACAAAAAATTAGCGATTTCCAGTTCATCTGATTTTGTTCGCATGTTTTTATTTAACTGGCGTATTTTGAACAGTAAAAGTGGGGAGTATTAAATATAATTTTGGGCATCTGTTTGGCAAGAAGCATAGGAAACTATGGGCAAAGCCTGTCTAAAATCTCTAACTGGCGTATTTTGAACAGTAAAAGTGGGGAGTATTAAATATAATTTTGGGCAACTGTTTGGCAAGAAGCATAGGAAACTATGGGCAAAGCCTGTCTAAAATCTCCTCTAGCAACAGTTATTTAACCACCAAAAGGAGTGCCGTTCCCCATATTAAAATAGGCATTAATGGATATACGTCTGCCATTGGAACCGTATCCCAGCCGTACTGAGTGACTTCTTTGGAATTATGATTTAATTTTAAAGGAATTTCAAATTTTGTATGCACTGCTTAACCGTTGGTTGGCAAAACAGAGTCAACTCCTGTCAACGTTAGTGTGATCACATTAAGTCCTAAATTGAAACACTTTTACAGTAGACATTGGAATATAAGTATTTTATACCAATATTATCAGGGCCATCGGTAGATACATATCGCTTCTATTTGTGTCAATATTTTGGGTTGGATTAATAATTTCATTATTAATTAAAAATTGTTTATGTTTTGTTTTTTGCATCACATCAGCAAAATTGAGATTCAAAATGTGTACTGTACATAAGAAATGTCGTGATTTAAGCTTGATTTGGGGATATAGGGTAGGCGATAAAAAGCCAGTGTCTTTGCAGTTTTAATAGAAAAACACTTTTTTGATCAAAATAAATCAAATATTGCTTTAGTAGAAACGTGGAATTTATTTTTCTCCACATGGTGACCTCATCAGTTGTTGAATATCTTTCACAAGCATAGCGGTATTAGATGAAAAACTTTTTAGTTGAAGAGAAAGCTTGTCATTAAATTCCAGGACATCCTTGACAGATAGTCAAGAACCGTGGATATTACCATGGGAAGAAAATTAAACTCTATTTTTATACTAAAGTAACACTTGATTAATATGGCTTATACAATGTCTTTCTATAAAAACTGAAAAAGCACTGACCTTTTCACGCGTTCTCTACATCCCCACCTGAGTTAGTAACAAATGGAAAATTAAGTGCTGGATGAGAAATATCATGCAACTTTAAAGCTGATTCAATATTCTTAAGAGTAAATTGGTACTAATAATATTGATACTGGCTTTATTTGGGCAAAGTAACTGTTAAAGCCAGCGTCTTTTCTTGCACTCAACCTCTTGGTAAGCTATGTTTACGTTGCATGTGTTTAAATAATTTTTGCAGGGAGTTTTTATACACTTTACAAAACTGATCAGTACTGTAAAGCTGCTGAAATACACCTACATAGGAAAATAAATCTATTAATTGAAACGGCATTTGAAGACTGAAGCTTCAAGGAAAATGGTTGCCATTCAGAATAACATAGAAGCTATTCACGTTGTATGGCTGCTTATTTAAATGTACAATTCGTAAGGACTCGGTACGTTCAAAGGTGTTAGAAGCTTGTGGCACCTAGGCAAAATAACAATACCTCCAGCTCTTAATCTTTCTTTTTCATCTTTAACATAACATAGAGGCATCTGCGAGACAAACATAAGTATCAACCCAAAATTTTGTTTGCTAATTACGAATGACTTAAAGTCTATCTCCTTCTAAACTACATTGAGGATTCCCTCAGATTGGATAGTGACGCCGTATTCTTACACCAAAGCAATATCTAGCACAGCGCATATAAGTCAGTGACTTTTCACTTTTCACAACATCACCACCAAAGACCAAACGGCAAACCAAATGATGGAACTCCTGGTGACCACGGAGAAACAAACAGGACTTATCTAGCCTCATGTGTGGCCGTACCATTTTCGCGGAGGCACGTGTTCAAGCATATGCAGCAATAATTTTCCGACCACTAATCCCTTCTAGATGGCAAGCCCATCATCCCTGAGTAGCTCAGGAACCTCCACCCCCTTCTGCCATTTCCTGTCATTTGTTGGGAAGGGTTGTCCCCTCCACATAAAGTGTGACTCAAAGAGTCACAGCAGGAGCTCAGAAACTTGGACTTAAGTATACCATGGCTTCCTGAAGCGCTGGCTCTAGGTTTCTTAGCAGTGACCTCATGGAGGTGTCTTGACCAGCTATCCCTGGAGAAATCAGGCAAGTACTACCAATAGCTTAGTGTGGGGCCGGTGAGGGACCTAATTTTTCCTCGCCCTACACAGACGACGACAGGAGTTCAATTGCCCAACCCTTTTACTAGACAGTTGGGGCCTCCACCCAGTCGAGTATGGTGGGACCTTATCCAGGTCCCGCAAACATAGAGGCACCTATAGAGATGTTGGGTGAGCAGATCCAAGGCATGAAAATACCTTTTTCCTACGCCCTCTCGTCGTGAGAGCATCCGGGTCAATGCGTAACGCCACGAGGGAATAGACTCGGTCACAATCCCTGAAAACAACACAACACCAGCACGGTGCTACCCCCTCCTTATATACAACAGTAATAGCTTGCCGTGAGGAGTGTACCTTCATTAAGTAAAGAGCTAACATCCTCTGCAGGAAGACTACCTCAAATCACCAGTCTATAAAATATATGACCGTAAGATCATATTTTACCTAAGATCCGCTATGAAAATTCCTCCTGATAATATTGAAATAAGAAATCCTGTTTCTCCACAAGCCCAGGTTAAAACGTAAGTCAGGGAATCATAATGTCTACTATCAACATCAGTTTTCCTCAAATTCCTTCATTAGAATATAGCACAATATGCCAGTGTGAGGGTGGAGCACCGTCAATTGACTCAAAAAACCGCGGTAATATTTGAGCACGTAAGGTTATTATAACGTTTAGGAACCGCTTTATGTTCTTGGTAGCAGCGCATGGTCAAATCTAATGGTTAACGATTTTATCTAAAAGCTAATTTCATTGTATTCACATATTTTCCAATGTGTTGACTTATATAATTGAATATAAGGATTATGTTGTTGTAAAACTTGGTTTAAAAATTATGTGTCTTACCTGAGCGAGGAACTTGCACGATTTGTTGGTCTGAATTTTTTACCTTCGGAGGAATATAAAATATATAGCTGCCCATAAAAACTATCGCTAGAATTTTTTGGAATATTACGAATAAAATGCGGTGATGTACTGTACAACTCCTAAAATTTTAAAAGAATATGGACCGTGTCCAGGTGGTAAGGTAAGTCGGGTACCAAATGAAACCAAATACATTGCAATATTGTATTGCTAAATATTCTCTTTGTATTAAAAAAAAATCTTTACCCTTCTCACTCACTTTTGGTAGATAATTCTTTCAGTTCGTCATTTATGTTATTTTCTGGTGGATTAAGTTTATCATTACTACAGCACAGACTAAAGTAACCGGCCGTAGGTTTTTCACATGTGAAATACAGTGTAGAGCAATGATTACATTTATTAATCAAAAACCTCACAGCATATGACCTAATATTCGGAACTGTATCATAAATCGTAGTTTTATATTATATTTTAAAAGTTCTTTGATTCTTCCTTTAAGATCTTAAATGTTTCACGTCTAAACTCCTTACGACCAGTCTATGTTCTTTTCATCGAGCTTGTTTTAGAATAGTAATACTACCCGAATTATCACCAAATTCGAAATCACTGTAATATACTGCGTCAACGGTACCACAAAAGAATAAATTACAGACAATATTTCGACGGCCATAGTCAAAAATGTGCTTAATATCGTTGCTATCAAACAAAAAAAATAATTAATAAACAATTTGGAGTATTAATGGGAAGTAGATACGAATTATCATCAATAATTAATTAATTCTATTGTCCTACTCATTCATAATTTTTACGACAGTTTTCAGATGGATCTGACGAAGGCATTCCTCATTTACGTACAGTACTAAACCATTCTGAGTAAGCAGTCGCCATTACCTACTATAGGTCAAATACCACGGGTTTACATTTTTATTAATTAAATAAACGCCAAAATAAAGACTTAAAATCATCGCTGACAAACATATGTATATTATAAACGGAGCCAATTTAGATCATTGAAGATACAAGATCATGGTAGATTACGTTAGTACGGTCACTTTCTTAGATATTGATCTATGTTTTATAAAATACTGGTTCTACAATCGATATTTGTGTATTAGTGTCGGTGATATTTTTGTTACAAAATCGATTTTCATGGATATGACAAATCTTAGGCTGCAAACAACATGGCTGAACGTAAATTGATTACGATTTTAAAAATCTAAAACATAAAATTTGCATAAGTAGAGAATTGGCAAGTCTACATAAATAAATGTTCAACATAAAAAATAATTACATTAATAGATTTAGTAGAGTTGGAAACGAAAATGAACAACAATTGGCCTTGTGTTTTAAATATATAGATCCTATTCACAAAATATGTGTGATCTATTTCTTTCAATATGAGCTAAAATACAAATCGATTTTGTTTCTCCTATTATTTGTGGCCCATATTTTATCAATATTGTTGAAACAAATTTAATTTTTACTAACAATTTCTCAAAACTGTTTCATTTCAGTAGGAAAACTTACTTTACTAAATTTCTGTTCATTTCCGGCGTTCTGCCTCATCTCCCCTAACTAGAACCACGAAACTCAAATTACCCAACGGGACAATTCGATTTTAAAGACCATCAGCTTTACAAAGGAGATTCAAAGGTCACACCTAAACTCTAGATCAATTTAGCCAAACGCGTTTGATCATTTTTTTCGTAAGTATAAAATGAATAGAAGGAATAGACTAACACTTTTTTTTTTCAAAAACTTTTGAAATATTAATCAAGAGTTTTTTTTAATGTACAATCTCCTGTGAAAGGTTTTACATTTTATCTTTTTTTCGAAGCACAGTGTCTTGCTACCCATTAGGGCTAAACTTCTTGTACTAATCACTCTAATGTGTTAGGAATGAGGAAGATTGAATTTAGATGAAGTGCAACCGGATTTGCGTGGAGGGAGGGTGGAAAGAAATTGATTTAAAACCACCCTTAGTGCACCTGACCAGGATTGAACACCAATCTCCCTGTCATTGGCAGACAGTCTATTGCGAGAGTAGAGCCTTAGATGATGCGGTCACCGAATCGGGTATTGATCCAATTAAATATGATGGTATATAACATGGTGTATTCTTGCAAGGTTGATAAAAACAGAAGAAAAGTACCGCATGACATTCAATGCTGGTTCACCATAATATCCGCAGGCTGCTAGGACTTGGTTTGGACTGCGCGTGTCCCATGATCTGCAAGTTTGACATGCCAGTGAACGCCTAGCTGGAGTTCTCATCCATTAGTGAAACTATCTTATTATAATATATAGGCCTACATCAAAAAATTGTGCTATATTAACTGGACACAAGATAAGAGTAAACACGACATCAATAAATAACACTGAGAGTCTACTTCACTGTAGGCCAACTCTTTGTTGATCAGCAAACGTACCTTGATTGGTTACACTATGGTGCATCTTACAAGATGGGGGACATAGTGTCATCGGTAAACGCAAGCATGTTACCTTTCAATATAAAACAAGTGTACACTTTTAATAATATTTTAACCCTTATCAGTGCTCGCAAGATCTAAGGTAGTTAGGTTACCCTCACGACTGCCGATGTTAGAGAGATCAATGTGAGAATTCCGGTTGGGTGTATTCGGGATTTTTTTCTTTAAATAGTTTCGTTTTCTTCCGCAATGAAATGCGGGCACGTTCCCTCTAAATTCTTCCTTCCTCCTTTCTTATGCTATTATTTTAAACATGTAGGTAACTCAAACAGTTAGTATTAAGAAAAGGTGCAACAAATAATATTAGAAACAGTTTTATAGTTTTTTTAAACTATTAAATCTAAAACCAAATCTATCAACGGCTTAATCTAAACGGTAGGGATGAAGAGAGTGGATTAATGAAAGTAAACTTGCATTTTCTTGAAAAGGGGATGATAAATCCTCTCCTTCCCAACTCTAGTGCGCTACTCTTGTGTTAGACTGGATTACGAGGAGAATAATAATCGAATCTTGGCTGGGTGTATTCATATTTTGAAAATTGAAAAATGACACCTGGACATGGGAATCGAATCCGGGACCTTTGTCTTAGTACGCCAATTTTATTACCAATGAGCTATCCAGGAAATATGAGTGAAGAATAACCCTGGGATTCTTGGGTGTATTCAGTTGGGGTTTTTCCCCCCTAAATTGTGTCCCCCTCTCTCCTTAGGCAAGAGCAGGTCTGTTTTGTTTAAAATCCACCTTCCCCATCCCTATTCCATTAGCGTAGTTAAAGTATGCACACAAACCACGAAAGGGTACTAAGACACGATGGAAAAAATTTAAATAAACAAACATAATGGAACCTCCAAACTTTTAATAGAAAGTATTATGGTTGGTGAATTTTCCTTTGCACGGCTCATTCTAGAGGTGGAACAATCAAATTATAGTGTGTTGAAAAGGCTAAATACTGGTTTTTCCCTCAGCGGGTTAGCTGCCATTTAAACACCCTTAAAGAGGAACAGCTGAGAATTTCAGATATCTTTTAGGGGTAGTGATGTACTGTACATAGTAAGAGCAGGGTGTTCACACGAATACAAGTTTGTACTGTACGTTTGTGCTATAATTTAGAAAAATACATCAAAACAGAGATTAAATACAAATCTGGATAAACATATTCATATAAACGATGATTTTAATATAGCATAAAACTAAGGGCTAACTTGTGTAAGCTAGGATATATTCTACCCACACTAGGAGCTACACTCCCTACACTAAGTAGTTACAGTCCTTAAATTAAGGAGTTACAGTATCTTCACTTCTTTTACTAGCACTTGTGCTTAATATCAGCTAAAAGAGTAAATTACGGTAACTAGCCCAACTAGCTCAGGATAGTTTTGCCTTACTAGCTTATCTTCTTCATTTAGAGCTGTTTCCCGCTGAGTAAAATTGTTTATAGCAGTTCCTCTTTTTGACCCGACGCTGCAGCACTGAGCTACAGTAGGTGACACAGTAAAATCTGTTAAATAACACTTGACGTGATAATAGTGTTTAATATGGTCAACCTTCCAGCTGTAAAACTTGAAAGATACACACAGGTGGTCACGTTGACAGAGGTGTGAGTTTCGTCTTGTAAGTTTGGTAGTTAATAGGGAGGTCAGTGTTTGAATCGTGGCTGGTTGTACTGAAGTGTTTACATTAGGCTTTATACCCTCCCTATAGGTAACTGCAGATGCACGTCCTCTAAATTCAAATTTATCTATCCTATTAGTGTAAAAATACGAGTAACCTTAATGAGTAGTAAAATAAGAAACATACTATAGAGAAAAATTAACTAAAAGGTTGTGTCATATTTGCGTAAATTAGTAGACAATATGTAAGGAAATAAGCAAATTATATTAATATATTTAATATATTGTAGGCCAATTTCACTTCTATAAAACAGAAAAATGGTGTTCAAAAGTAGATGGATGTATTCCTCACATATAGAAAGATCTAACTTATATATTTATTCACCGAGTGAATTGAGGTATTGTATGGCCTACCTACAGCTTAAACTTTACCATATGACATTTTGTCGGTCTATTTGTTCGCTCCGCAATTACAGCCAAATTCGTGTGGATTATTTCCAACTAAAATTGGTAGAGACATTATTTTAACCTAAGCCAAACTGCTTATGCATATGTTAGTATTTTTATTTTTGTATACATCAATATTAATGTCTTAAACCATGGGTGTAACGGCTATTCTCTATGAATATAACTTTGTATTTAGTAAAGTATTCTTCGTTTTCTGTCTAATTCATCACCAAGAAAAAAATCCACTTTTAGCCCAAAAATAAATTGTAGGCGAAATTTCAGCTTTAAATCCAAAGATAATTCTTTAGGCTGTAGTAAATATTAGAACATAATATATATTTAATGAAGGACAATTTTTTTTAATGGTGGAAGCAGGATCTAATGTTAACAAAACTACTGGTATCACTATTTTTTCAACATTTTTAGTGAAACATAGATACCAATAATTAAAACATTAGAATTTATAATAATTTTAAAAATCAATTTAAACCAAAAGACTATTACAAAATATGATTATTATATTATTATTTAATTTTATAATATATTGGGTTAGATTTTAAATTCCTGATATGAAACCAGTTATAAACCTAAATAAAACTTTTAGTTTTATAAATAGTTGGAAATATTTAATTGAGCAGTTATAAAGTGTTCATTTAAAATATAATCATTTAACTTTCAAGTTAAACTATAAGGATTGAAAAATATGATTTCCATTGATCCACGATAAAATATCTATTACTAAGTTAACATGCAAATGGGCTTTTATAAACATACTTCACAAAAACTTTAAAAGAAGAGAAAAAAGCATAATATAACAACGCCATGCAAAAAAATATATAGTATGTAGAAATCGGGCCGTGATATTTAGTTTTCAAATGGGTTATGAGACGGGAAAACTTGTTCCTTCTACCGAGTAAAAGAAAAATCATCTTCTTTCGCTAGCTATGGAAATTTAAACTCTTATCGAGCGAAAAAAGAAAGAGCCAGTTTCCCCAATGCGGCCTGCTTGATATTC
Organism: Timema bartmani; assembly: GCA_902151455.1. Classification (NCBI taxonomy): domain Eukaryota; kingdom Metazoa; phylum Arthropoda; class Insecta; order Phasmatodea; family Timematidae; genus Timema; species Timema bartmani. Next base: position 67,594 of record CABFWB010000629.1, on the reverse strand, counting down.
CCAACCAAAACGAATACTCTACTCGACAACTTATCAATATTTAAAAAAAAATCAGGACAAAAAACATCTTTATAACCAACTAGTATTTTCCAGCAGCTTCGCTCGCATTAACAAATATATCAACACATTCAACAACTTCATATGCTAGAAAAGAATGAAACTTATTCGAGAGCAGTGTTTGATGTGCGTACGAAGATTCACGGATAAACACGAACTCATTCCCATTCTCTCCCCCTCCATAACATAGCTCATACTCCTTACCATACTTTGTACCCACAATACCATAAGACACGAATGTTCACTGCTTACACGTGGTATTTTCAACGACACGGTTCTATGAAAAATTAGAAATACAACATAAATAGATCCCGTCTTGAACCGACAATTGCCTATTAGTTTACTGGTAAGAAACAAACAGACATAGAAATACAACAAAATAGATCCCGTCTTGAACCGACAATTGCCTATTAGTTTACTGGTAAGAAACAAACAGACATAGAAATACAACAAAATAGATCCCGTCTTGAACCGACAATTGCCTATTAGTTTACTGGTAAGAAACAAACAGACATAGAAATTAAAATCCCACAAATTCAAGTGCTCTTACAAAACTTAGAGATTTACTATCTAAGAAGCAAACATGACGTAAATTTCAAGAAGCACTCTATAGTAAGCGCCTATCCTTCCAAATAAAATTGTGCTGTTGATTTAATGCCAAGAAACAAAACTAAATAAACCCAATTCACAAGAAAAAGCATAAAATTACAGAGACTACCGTAATTTAAGACACAAATGCAAGAACGCTAAAAGTCGTTCACTTACAATGAGACATTGTTGCAATGAACTAATAAATAAATGGTTTGAACTTACTATCAAATAAACTAAACTAAATAAACCCAATTTACAAGCCATAAGCTAACTGCAAAAATAGCTAGATTTAAAAAACAAATGCAAGCACGATAACAGTGGTTCTCTCACGTAGAGTTGTTGTCGCAGTGAGCACCAACAAATTAGTTTGAATCTAACATCAACTACACAAAACTAAATGAAACTAATTTACAAGCAGAACCATAAAATCAGTGAAAAATACCTGAGTTTAAGAAGACAATGCAATCACACACAAAAAAAGGCTATCCAACGTGGAGGAACTGTAGCAATTAACATCAAAATAAAATAAACCGTTTAAAATTTTTATCAATAAAACAAAACTAAATAAATCTCATTTGCAGGCAAAAAGATAAAATAACTGATAAATAACTAAATTTAGGAAGAAAATGTGAGCACAATAAAAATTGCACTTTTAAGAGTAGTCACTGTTGCAATGAATAATAAAAGACATAGTTTAAATTTATTATCATGAAAAAAACTAAACACAATTACACGCAAAACCATTAAATAACTGGAAAAATACCAAAGCTAATGAAGAAAATTAAAGAAAAATAATAGTGGATATTTTAAGTGGAAGCATTGTTGCAATGAACAACAAAATAAATAGTCTAGTGTTACTTTCAAAGAAACAAAATTAATAAACCTCATTTAAACGCAAAACAATGAGGTAAACAAAAAATATTCCTAAATAAAATTAAAGAAAAATAATAGTGGATATTTTAAGTGGAAGCATTGTTGCAATGAACCACAAAATAAATAGTCTAGTGTTACTTTCAAAGAAACAAAATTAATAAACCTAATTTAAACGCAAAACAATGAGGTAAACAAAAAATATTCCTAAATTTAAGAAGAAAAGAAAGTACACTTACATGGAGCCGCTGTTACAATTATCATTAAAAAACATAATATGCAATATTTGCTATTAGACTTTAGTCACTACATTGCATAATAATATATCGTATTTTAGTAAATAAATTGTGCACTGTACGTTATTCATGGTTTACTCTTAATAATGCGCGCTACACATTAATTTAAACCCAGCCTTTTCTATGTAAATCAAAAATCAAACGTTAAGGTGACAGTTTAATTATTTGTGTTTTACTTTATCGTCTTAAGATTGATTTCTTTAATTAAACATTTTTCGAAATAGCTCTAACGATTTTGTTCAAATCTTATAATATCTGGAGATTATGTGGTATGACAAATAGCATTGTATTATTATTAAGGTGAAAACTCATTTATGGGTTGTTTATTGATGACTGATTTTTAAAAAACTTGAAATATTTTCAGATATCCTTTACGATTTGGTTACAAATGGGTTTTTTGGGAGTTTTTGACATGATAAACAACACCGTATACTGGTTTCTGGTGTAAAATTTATTTAAGGCTGGTTTGCTGATTACTTAGTTTTAAAAATGTGATTTATTTTAAAAATTGCTCTAGTGATTATGTTGAACTGTATCTATAGGGAGCGGCTAATCTCACAAATAACACTTTATACTTGATTTTTGAAATACATAGTAATTTACAGAAAACTGATTTTTGTAAATTTTTAGTATTTTTGAAAATATCCATAGCAGCTTTGTTCTAAATAAATATCTGTGTACTATGTTATATGATGATGAATACTGTGTCTTTATTTTTCTAAAATAAATTAATTTAATGGACGTCTACTTAAATCAAATTTTTAGAAAATGTGAAATTTTTCAAAATTAGCTGAGCTAAAAATGGGTATTTGGTAATAGTTTTTTATGTTAAATATACGTTTTTATTTTTACAAATTACAAATAATTTTAGTGTGATATTTAAATAGTTTATTTTTGAAAATTTAAATTAGTAAAAAATATTTGAGTATTTTGGTTTAAAGTTTATATAGACAAAGATTTTTTATCGTGACTAACAAGATGAAGTGTTTGTTTTCATGATTAAAACTTATTTAAATGTAGTTTACTGAAAACCTCTTTTTTGGAAAGTTTTTTAAAGCTAATAATACACGATACAAGAAAGTTAGCGAGAATGTGTCACACCATTTATTTTATTTGTGAAAGAAAAGCTATTTTACTTATTTCGGTAAATTCATAAAGTGACTTAAAACATATCTTCTAAACAATTGTTTCCTAGAATATTTATGATAGGTTTCTTGATATTTCCAAACCACTCGTTGACAAGGATAGTTAAAAAAGAAGATGTATACATTACAATTTAATACATTTGAACAGTTACAAATTTAAAACTTAGTTGTAACTTCACTAAAAGTCGTTTTTTCTACACCGTTCCGCTAGCTTATGAGATTGCGTGATGATATATAGCTTCTTACCCTTCATTCTTAAATATCTTTCATTCAACAGAAGTCCCATCTCGAAAAGATGAGAACAATGAACAAAAATTATGGTTGTGGTATCGGAATAAAAGTATCGATAACTTACTCATTTTTAGTAATGGAAAAAAGTATGACTACCGTACTCATATCGAAAGAAAAGTAAGTATCGATATTGAGAGACTAAATACAATTTTGTATTCAAATATAAAGTCTAAGGTGTGTTTTATATACGGAAATATTCAGGTTCTTTCAATAACTTTAATACGTTTGTACCTGTCCTTACTATACAGGTGGTCCAACGTTTTTCATCCCAAGGGAAAATCTGATTATCAGTTTGTACTACGGACCATAGATATATTTAGTAGCCCCGTTAAATTAATGTAGGCCTACAATCAGCACTTTATAAACAATTATTTACAATACTTATAAATACATTTAATTTTTTAATAGTATAATCTTTCAAATTAAATGCAATCATTAACTTTTTAATATATTATTATTATTATTATTATTATTATTAATATTTTATTATTATTATTATTATTATTATTATTATTATTATTATTATTATTATTATTATTATTATTATTATTATTATGTGTTCTTTCTTACGTCAGTGAGTTTAGACCGTCAATACGTCCTGTCCTCTGCCTCTTTCTTCAGCTCCCAGAATTTTCTTCTTTCCTTCTAGTCATCTAATATTTGAATCCTCCCTTTTCCCTAAGCTTTTCTTTCCCTTAACCTTTACTTCTATGACGTAGTGCAGAAACAGTTCCTCTTAAGGATGTGCCTGATCCAGTTTGCGTTGCACCAAAGAATCACGTTCAAAATGGTTCTCTTCTCAGCCGCTCTTCTTAGGACTTCTTCATTTGTCACTCTCTCTGGCCACCTGATCTTCTCAAATATTCTCCATTATCAAATTTCAAAGCTCTCTATATATTTATTTTCCATCTTCCTAAGAGTCTAAGGTTTTGTTTCATACATCTTGATGCTCCAAATGTAGTATTTCATCAGTTTCTTCCTCAATTCCAAACTCAACTTGCTGGTTATCTGTAACCTCTTCTTTTTGAAAGCTTCCTTGTCCATTGTATTCTTCGACCTAACTAGTTTGGTACAATATACATCAGTTGTCAGCAGAATTCCCAGTTACTCTACTTGCACTGCTATATATTTTCAATTTCTGGTTTTCAATTTTGATTTTCAACGGCTATTCATTTTTTGAAATCACCACCACTTTTTACTTATCAATAATGTCGATCTCCATGAAATATCTTTTCCATATCTCTAACAAGCATATCCATAATTTCCTGCAACTCTTCTTCAATTTTATGTTAAATATAAATTTGTATTTGAATCATTAGCTATTTCCCATATGCCACAGAGGGTTTGCATTTAATGTTCCTCCAGGATCTTTTTATGACCACTTTTCAGGGAGCTAGGGCTGCCAGTTGGACCACACTGCTATAACGCACTCTAGTAGTTCTGTGAACAATCGCCCTCCACATGTTAATATCGTTACTACGGTAATTATATCGTCCATTTGATTTCAAGTTGAGATATCACCTCTAATTTCACTTTTGATTTGAAGATATTTACTTTCTCTCAATCCCTCGGAGGGAGAAGTATTGTGACTGTAAAAAAAATGAACTCAAGGTTTTGATAAATGTCAACATTTTATGACACGCCTAAACCGAAAAAGTAGTTTTTCGCGATATTTCCTACCTGTAGCCCTATGTCCGTCTCTCTCTGTATATTGGCCCGGAGCCAAAACCATTTTACCAATCGGGCTAAAATTTGGTACCTAGGGTTTTCATAAGGTCCCCCCTGGTAATTTTTAGAATTAGTTATCCAACCCTAAAATTAAGGATAGTTTATTATTGAAAGGTAAAAATTATAATCAATTTTCAAAAAATCCCCGCTCTAATGATTTTGAATAAAATGTGTATCTAGGCATTGTTTAACATTAGAAAAACCAAATAAAAATTTATATTTTCGTTTTCCCATGAAAATGACTTGAAGAGTACTTTAAAAAATTATAAATTTCCTACTTCGATAATATCTCAGAGACTATTTGAGATACGAAATAACCAATCATTGGGAAGCTGTAGTACTTAAAAATATTAAAAGCTTTTAAATGAAATATATTTTTATAAAACGATTAGTTTCTAAGCTATAAGTAAATTCTATGGAGCACTTTGAAATTGAAACTGAATTTTATGCTATTGGTAAAGAAAAATATTCCTCTTTTCTCAATGTTTCTGTAAGGGTGTATATTATTTTATTAATATCCTTAGTTGGAGTTTTTCTGAAACAATGTATTTTATTTCGTCTCACATATCTAATGAGTTTTTAGTAAATGTATTTATTTTAAGATAAAAGAGATTGATAGTCTGTGAGGTCAACTGTACCATTGGTTTTCCTTGTTAATCAAACTAGACGGAAAACAAAACAATTATGTGTATTAAATATTACATTATTATCATCATAGAATACAACAATAATTCACGTGGTTTAGGACGTCTTTCTTGTAATAGATTTAAAAAATAAAATAAAAACTACTTATATTGTTTGGCCTAGGTTCAAAGAATTTCTCTGCCAAATTCAGTTAAAATTGGTCCATTCATTCGGCAGTTATAATAAAGCAAACAGACTGACAAAAATGTCAAACACTCCAGTTAAAACTTTCGCTCTCATTGGTCAATTAAATCACTAAAAATATTATTGGGATGTAGTCACAACATTAAAATTTATCGCCTGGTTATGTTTTGGAAAACTTTTTGTTTTAGTAAGGAGAGATAAGATTTTATATGGGTAGGTATGTGAAATATTAATGTAAATATAATTTTATTAGCCTATTGCATTGAAATTACTTGCTCGGCATTTGAGAGTCAAGATATTAATATAAAATGTTAAAGATTTATATTAATTATGAAATAAGGTTAGTTAAATAAATTTAACATAAAACACTGACAATAATTAAATGACTGACAACATATATTAATAAAATTGCGATTACTTTTTTTTGTGTGCATGTTTTTCTTACGCCACGTCCTCCTCCCCATTTCAGACCATACGCATTTTCTAACGGGACAGGGATAGGTAAAATATCTTAGCTAAAATGTATCCGCAATTTCATTAAGGTGTTCCACACCTTTGTTCAGTCAGTGGCGTGTCTGCTTAGTGATCTAAGGAAGGGTCCCGGGTTCGATTCCCTGCATGGCCAAAAATGTATCATTGATGAAAATATGGGTTTACAATTTGACATTGATAAGTTAACGTCTGGGGACTGGATGTTATGCCCGTCTTGGGCTTAAGTTAGATTATAAGACATGAAACTATGACAGTCAGTGGAAAATATATGGCTTGAATAAAAAAAACTGACCCAGACCACAGTCTGGAAACAGTAATTGATGTAAAGTAAAATTGAATCAAGGAGTTGTGTGAAACCAGCTAGGAAAATAACTTTGTAAACCTCACCGGGACTTTAGCACCGACCTTCTCATCATCAGCAAACCGAACTAGCTGTGGGATTGCTGACGAGTACCTACTCTTGTAAAAACAAACGTCAAACTGTTAGGGGTATAACGAATAAAAGAGTAGATGATCATGAAATTACTAAGTATAGCTATTGAGATTTTTGGACATATAAAAACCAAGCTAAATGTACTTACTGAATCTATATTTTATTTAATACATCCATAAAGCTATATGTAGTAAAACTACTAACATTTCACGTTTCTTTTAATCCTATCTCAAAGTCTTAAAATATATATATATATATATATATATACATATATAGTTATATAAGCCCTTCCATACATTTGACTTGTTATTTGAAGAGGAAACACTAGAGTGGATAAGAGAAAATGACCCACAAAGTTAGGTATGCATTACAGCAACGTTTTTCAAACTGTTCTTCATCATAGTTTTCTCAGGCTACCTAAGGAAATTTTAGAATATTCTTTATTAGTTTTCCACAATATAAAATAATATGTGTAATTAAGATTAAAAAATATTTAAAATCTGAATAAAATACATCTGCCAGTGTTAAATAATAATAATTATTATTATTATTATTAGCACCGCGTCTTACTACCCGTTCGGATTATACGCACTTAGCTAATGTGAAATGGTAGGGTGATTGTGAGATGAAATGGAGGACCTACAGTTTAACGTGGGATCCGAACCACGGTGGAGGCCTGGCACTCCTCACATTCACAAGTTGTGATTAATACACGTCTTGTCAGAGGTGAGGGAAGGGTTTGTCAATCAGATAAATCAATGCCGGGACCGAGGATTGAGCCCCAGACCCCCACACAGAAGTCTGACACCTTACCCCTAGACCACCAGGTCACCGCTATTGTTAAAGATTGTCATTAAAACCGAAAGTAAACTTATAGATATATCAACAAATTATAATTCAAAAACTAAATTTCATGGGAAATAAAGTGTTTTAAAATGTATATAGAATACCCTGAAATAAAGAATAAAATTTGAATTTTTTTTTAATTTCCAAAGAAAATATCTTTATGAAAAAACTTATTAAGTGTATACCTCTACAAAACTAAATTTAGAAAGGCTATATACAGCAGATTATCCACGCTCACAGGCGACAACCTTCACTCATAATTTGAAAGGACTTTTCGATAAAAAGCAAGGCACCAATAAATAAATAAAAACTTATTTAAATTTTTCATTTTTCAAATGGAACTTTTCTAACAAGTAATTAGATGTTAAATGTTATTTTCTTTGAATATTTATTCAATACTTGTAAAATTTAACTGTCATTATTTTTTATTTTGGGTATTTAACGTTCACTTTCTGAACCGACTTATTATAATCAGTATTTTCCAGGTAAGGTATTTTCACCTTCCTTCTAGGGTTCTTTTACATGCTACAATCGACATGAGACCAACGGATTTACTTCCCTCCAAGGGAAGTTGTGCTACTGATTTGTATTGCTCAAGAAAAATCCATTGACCCCGGCTGGTTTTGAACCCACGAGCATCGGGTCCTGAGGCAAGAATTTTACCCCTTTCTCCCTCCAAGACCACCAAAGTCTGACGTTATTAAATTTTACTAATGTAAACATTTTTACTAGGGCTCCAGCATGGTGTTTTTTTCTGGTACAAGATTTCCTTCTGTTTAAAAGGTCTGTAGACTACCTGGGTTAGAGAACTTAACTGTGACTTTACAGAACAGGGTTCAATTCACGTTTGTTTGCAATACGAATACTTCATTCAAAATATGATCATACATTTTTTACCTAGGTGACTTACAATACATTTACTCAAATTTCCTCCTTTTTTATAATATCATCTAAGTTTGGACAGTTGAGGCGCTAGCACTACATTGTACAATCCCGATAGTAAAACGTTGCTGACTGTTGAGTCTAAGATCCATTAGAACTACGATAACTAGAAATGTAGTGAATCTAAGTTGCAACGAGATAATTATTTAGTAACAAATAAATACAATTGTTTACAGAATTATTGGTATTATTTTTAAATCATCTCACTATCACTAAGTTTATCCCATATTATTAATACTAATAGTATAGGGATGATGAAGGTATAATGTAAGGGAAATATAGCCGCATTTGCATGCAGGGAGAGTGGGAAACAATTTAGGTAAAAGGCTAAGTAATTACTGGTTTAGATTTGAAAACCCATATCCCTATCACAAGCATTATACGTTTTTTTATACTTGTTAACACATTAAGATGCGTTTGTAATTTTTTACAACCTTTATAATGAGCACAAAAGAGTATACATAGAATTTTAAAAACCTCAATATAACAAACTTAAAGGTATTAAAATTTATTTGTACATCCTACCATTACACATTAGTTTAAGTGCGTACAACCCAAACGGGTAATAAAACACGGTGCTAATAATAACAATAATAATAATAATAATAGTAAAAAACTTAAACTGTGATATGTTCTCACGTCCTCACTTTCCAACTGACCAATCATAAATAGGCTCTGCTCCACATATATCACATGAGGTGTATTCTTGTTGACCTGAGTAATGAGTGTCTTACTGAGCAATGAGGTCACACCACAGGTACAGTTTTGAACTAACTCTTTTTATAATGACAAAAATCTACGACACGACACTGCATTTTGTGTTTAAATAACATAATGTTTATATTATGGCTTTTAGTAGTTCCCCGTAGCCTATGACGAGCAGTCACTAAAATATAGATCCAAAAACGTCAATTTAAACCTTAATGCAAGGGACTAAAACCTACTTAAGAAGGCTCACCACTTAAACTTAACTCAGGCTCCATTGATTCAATAGGCAAACCCCTTTCAAACTAAGCTAAGTTACTGTACACATATCGTCATTATTTTAAACGTGGCTGAAGTCAAATTTTCATAAGGAGAACCTACCTGATAGCTAGAAAAGCTAATAGGTCTACTATCACGTATTCATCTGGTCAGGTAATCTGCAACTGTCACGTCTGATAGATTTTATTGATACCTTTAAAATTACACTAAATTTTTGTAAAATTCTATGGTTGTTGAGCGCAAATTAACTATTTTTGTATTTTATAATAGGCTTTCTCTATTAAAATAGGACAGTGCATAGTAAATCTCAGAAATCCATCCAGGACAATGATTGCCACTTTTTAAGTAACCACACTATAACTTATGCAATGTAAATTATAGTATCATAAGCTATAGTCAGCCTACCGTTTACTGACACCTACATTTATAAAAAGTTACTGGACTTATTTTCGTGTATTCATATTCCAAAGGTGAATGTTCTAGTAGTTCCCATGTACAAGATAAATTTCAACATCATTTGTCAATTATGGCTTTATTATATTTACTGTATATTTATCTTCTCAGCGTCAAAAAACAAATTACAAAATTATAATAACATAGTTTGATTCTGTCTGCGAGAGCCATAAACTTACACCTCTCCTTTACTGAACTTACAATGGAAGTATTTGAAAGTTCCATGTGTATGTCTGGCAGACATTTTCCCGACTTAAAAAGATAAATTTTATTTTCCTGGGCTTAGAGTATTTATCAAACTTGTCTCTGGGATGTAAACTTCCAACGAGAGGTGGAAAAAAGAAAAAACAGTGTAGACTGCACATGAACTTAACACCCACATCGGTGGACATTTTGTCTAAGAGGCCATCCATGAAACTCTTTCTAGACTCTTCTGACCTCCCCTCTTTGACACCAAGCATAAATTTAGAAACCTCCCCCCCCCCCTCCAACCTGTATTACGTAACTTTTAAAAACAATATTTAATGTAATTATTTCATAAGGATGATTTCATGACACTAAAAGAACAATTCAAATTTAATACAACTCTTGATTGGATGCTATCCGTAATTATGTTAACAAGCGCTGAAAAAATTAATAATGATGCTATTATTTTTCAAACATTTAAATTTAAGTATAATATATGTGTTACGTAACCCTGCGATGTACTCACCCTTCCCCCATGTCATACCAAACAAAATCATAGATTCCTCTACTCTCGTTTACATTTACGTGGTTTATGGATGACCCTAAACTTCAAGCTCATTTAGTTTCTTTTAACGGTGATGGATAGTGTCAGGGCTCAAAATCTTGGGTGGATATAATTAAATAGTTTCCACTTGTACTTCACCACCATGAAATTTAGATTACAGTTCCTCTAATATATTATAGAGCTTCCTCATCCCTACCACATTAAAATTATCTATATATATATATATATGAATAAACTAAAGAGTTTGTGTGTATGTCATGAGCATTGAACGGTATCTACCACACACAAAGGTCTGCAATTTTAAAATTAGTATAACCTGTGCACAAATATGTACACCTCAAAGCCAGAATTTTGAAATTATGATTGTAATTTCTTAAATTAATTAAAAACGGGTCGGGAGAAATTAAATTAATAGATATATTTTTCCTAGCCGTTTGAAAAAATAAAAGCGTTACTACAGGCAACGCCGGGTACTTCAGATAGTTAAGATAATATGTTTATAGCCCTAATAAGTGGTGAGACGTGGCCGGAAACCGCTGACCTCAGCGATGGTAAAGGTCACGTAGGCGATAGATTTCATTAGATAATAGATACAGTTTTTATATTTTGATTTTAATCCAGATTGGGGCAAACATTTTGCTCTATTAAGGTGGATAAATAGGTAAAATTAAATTTGAATAAAGAATAAAGTTGGGCAGTGATTAAAGTTAAAGTTAGATTTAAACAGCCAGCTTCAATGACCGCGTGGTCTAACGTGCTACTTTCGCATTAGACTTGGCTGCTAATGGCGAGGAGATCGAGGTTCGAGTCACGGTCGGGTGTACGAAGGGTATTTTTTCCAAAATGCTTTTTCACTCTTCCTCTAAACAAATGCGGGTACACGTCCTATTAATATAACCTCCCTAATCCCTAAAACCATTTGTGTAATTAATACATAAGCGTATAACCCGAACGAGTAGTAAGACGCAGTGCTTGGAAAAAAAGTACAGATTTTATTATGTGCGTCTTTTTTTCATTCTTTATTCGCACATTAAATTCTTTAAAGGAACATAAAAAAACTTTATCAAATGTACAGTACAAACATAAGTATAGTCATTCCTGGGGGCCGTGTTTTTCCCAAGGTACTGTCCCTGTTTGAGAGGCGGGTGACCCTGATTATATTGCACTCAACTGTATGTAACCACTTGATGTTTATCTAATGGTCCACTGATGACCCATTACAATCATAACTGTAGTAGGTGGTCGATGGAAAATCCTGGTAAAACAACGATAAATATGTGAAATTTATCATTTAATAAAAAATAATATTTTAGTTTTCGTTTAAAAAACAAAGCATAACTAAACCATTTGCTAAAGCAGAAATGTGGTCATTTGAGTCAAATGATGTTACAGATGTTGATGGTAGCAACAGTAACTGGTTGGACAACCCATACCAACTATTATTATTATTACTACTACTATTAGCACCGCGTCTTACTACCCGTTTGCGCTAATGTGTAATGGTAGAATTATTGTGAATTGAAATGGAGGATCTACAGGTTAACGTGGAATCCGAGCCACGGTGGAAGCCTGGCATTCCTCACATTCACAAGTTGTGATTAATACACGTCTTGTCAGAGGTGAAGGAAGGGTTTTATAATCAGATAAATCGGTGCCGGGACCAAGGATTGAACCCTGGTCCTCCAGCACAGAGGTCTGACATCTTACCCCTAGACCACCAGGTCACCTCAAAACCAATTGATCATTTAGATACTATTTTAAGTTTGAATATACCAAGTTTATTGTAAGCAACCAAACATTCTACACAAAGATTCAATAATTATCGGAAAATATTTTTTTTTGTTTTAACTTCAGGGGCTCACACTAAGTCCCATCGACAGAGGAGTCGGATATTTTAATTTTATTAGAAGCAACGCCTGGTCAAGCCTTATTCTATTAGACTCAAAGCACTCAAACTGTGAAATTTTTACCTGCTTTAGAGAAGGATTTGCCAATAATTGATTTAGACAAGTCGTGCACAGAAGTGCGCGTAGCCCACGCCAACATTTTGCCAAACTCACCTCATGCAGGCATACACTAATATTGTCAACATATTAAACGGAGATAAAGAACGTCAAGGCTCAGACCAAAAATGTATGGGAGACTTGGTTTGAATTCCAGTGAAGTAAAAAATACATCTTCCTGTGTTTCTAAGGGTATCATCTATTAGGAGTTCACTATAAATTCATCTATTGTCGTTTACGTGAGCACTTTAACGAAGGTAAAGCAACACATTTTTTCAGTAATAATAGTAATTTATTATGTTCACCGCGTCTCTAAGCTTATATATATATATATATTCTTTTAGCATAACATATTACTACCTGTTCAGGCTATACGAATACGTACTAATTATACTAATGAGTTAGGGATTAGGAAGATCGAATTTAGAGGAAGTGTACCCGAATTTGCTTGACGATAGAGAGTGAAAAAGATTTAGGAAAACCACCCTTAATACACCCAACCGGGATTCGAACCCCGATATCACTGTAATCAGCAGTATAATCTAATAGGCGCCTAATAAATGCCTTAGACCATGCAGCCACCAAACCAGGTAATATAAAATTTAATCAACTAATATGGTAGTTATGATTATGAACACGCTATAATTTTAATTTAATTTTAGCACCGCGTCTTACTACCCGTTCGGGTTATACGCTTAAGTACTAATTACACTAATGGATTAGGAATGGGGAAGGTTGAATTTAGAGGAAATGAACCCGCATTTGCGTGGAGGGAGAGTGGAAAACCATTTAGGAAAAACCACCCCCAGTTCACCCGACCGAGATTCGAACCTCGATCTTCCCGTCCTCGGTGGTCTGACTCAACACGACCGGCGCGTTAGCCAACTACGCCACCGAGGCGGGTAACACGCTATAGTTAAGAATATAAGTACCCACAATGGCGTGAAGTGAGATTGGGAATTAAATTATGAAAAAACCCTTCAGTACAATCGACTGGGATTCGAATGGAACACGTACCCGCCGGAGAAGATTGGTAAGCTTGTGTTAATAGTAATATGCTTTCATGTCAGTGAATATGATATGTATATCAGTGGGATGTGATTTCGATGGTGAATTTTAAATAATATTAATAATACTTAGCATCACGTCTTAGTAACCGTTCGGGTTATACGCTTAAGTACTAATTACGCATATGGGCTATGAATTGGGAAGGTTGAATATAGAGGAAGTGAAACCGCATTTGCGTGGAAGGGGAGTGTAAAACTATTTAGGAACCCTCCCACTTAACCCGAGTGAAATTCGAACCTTGATCTCCCCACCCTCGGCAGTCTAGTTCAACATTAAACTAGCACGTTAGCTAACTACGCTACCGAGGTGGGTGTGAATTTTAAAGAACTAACTGAAGGGGATTATGGTAGACAATTCTTTATGATTAAAAATACACCCTTCTTGTAGCTGGGTGTGGTCGAACCCCATACTCTCAGCCGGGTGCACTGAGGATGGTTTTCCAAATGTAAATTCTATCTGAGCTCTCCATTCCCTCTACATACTAACCAGAGTGCACTTCCATAAATTATCTTCCTCATCCTTATCTCAAAGATTAAGATATAAAATAAACAGTTGTTTTAAAACGTATGGACTTTAAAAATATCTGTTTTAGTCACTTCCCCCTTCAAGGTTGGATGCTTTTTTCCCATGAGTTTATTGTGATTAAACGGGGCCACAGGAAAAACTCAAGTCAGAGAAGGTTCTGAACCTGGGAGGGTTGAAAGGAAATGTTCTCATGGCGAGAGGGAAGAGGCTACAAGTAGCTCGTAGTCGGTGACAGTTATTTTACGGGTGCCGTAATGAAACTTTTTTACTTTCTCTCTATCATACAGGTAGAGAAAGTATGGTGATCGTCAAAAAAATCGAACTCGAGATTTTGATGAATCTTGACGTTTCATAACTCCCTGAGTCCGAAAAAGTGGTTTTTGAATTTCCGTCTGTCTGTCTGTCTGTCTGTCTCTCTGTCTGTCTGTACCTCCAACTAGAGCCTAAACTATTTTACCGATTGAGCTGAAACTTGATATCTAGGGTTTTCATAGGGTTGCCCCGAGGGATTTTTGGAATTGGATATCTACCCCTAAAATTAAGGGTAGTTTACTGAAGGG
>CABFWB010000629.1:6585-50157 GCA_902151455.1 Timema bartmani | reverse complement strand
TTTTTTGACGATCACCATACTTTCTCTACCTGTAAGATAGAGAGAAAGTAAATAAATATGTTATTTTTCCTTAAAGCTCTTAGGAGAAATGTTTGCACAACAATGATCTATCTCCATTTTAGACTCAATAGTCAATATTTACATTTTTTATTGGTCAAAATGTATAAATGAATAATTAAATATCAACGCAATGACTTGAAGATCTGCAACACCTTATAAAATGTTAAAATTTTAACCAGAAATCGAAATTTTAATACGAAGTGTTGACCCTTGTAGAAGACATTAAACTGTTTGAAATGCTCTTAGGTGGACAAAGATGCGCCTCTTTTCTCATTGATTCAATATCATCGTATATTATTTTATGCGTGTTCTTATGTGAAATGGTTATGATACAATGTACATTATTCCGTTCAGAAATCATACGAGTTTATAGAAAGAGAGAGAAAGTATGTGCGGTGCGCCGTACCATTTATTTTTAATCTTTTAATTTTATTTTTATTTTTAACTGTGGTTTGCTTTACGTTTTCAAACAGATGTCTATTGAAGAACGTGATTTACAAACCACCTTTATAATACACACTTTAATCTCAAAACTCTCATCTCAGTATACTATACTACATACCTGACTAAAAGTAACGAGTTAGTTCATTTATTCCTAAAATTATCTAACGGTATTAAAATTAATAAAGATTGTCATACATACACAAAAAATAAACTAACAAATAAATTGCTTAAGAAAATATTGTATAGTTGTAAATAAGGATAGATAACTGAATCGCGATCAATAGAAGAAACTTGAACTTTATTAATTAATTTGACCACACTTAAATATAATTTCATATAGCTATTAAATAAATTTTATCCAAAAAATAAAGTAAAAAAAATTGTATAAAAATAAATAAAACATAATTATTGTAAAATTTTATATCGAGAGTCATCACGTCAGGTGAATCGTACGTCAGAATATTGAAAAAAATAATAATTTAAATAATTGTGTTTAAATTTAAAATAAAATCTTTATTTTTAAATTCCATTTAAATGCTGTTTTAACTGATGAAATTAGATGTATCAAATTTCTCAAACATATTAACTGTGAGTGTTTAATTTTTTATATTTGACTTAATAATTTGCTATAGATTAACGTGTAAATATTTCAATATGATCAATTAAATACTTTCTAAACTATTAAATATTTACTATTACACATAAAAATTACATTCATGAGTGGCAGTTTTTTTATGTAATTACTTTTTTCTTATTGTGCTAAGGTTTTAAATGTATTTCAAATTAATGGTGGATTATCTATTAACCAAATTATATTTGATTTTTGTCTTTAGGAGGTCGAGTTTTTAAAATAGCTTGACGCACATCTCACGGTGTTCATAAATTTTAAACATCACTTCGTATAATACATTTTTTGCACGGATATACCATATCTGAATTGAATATCTACAGGCGATTGTAGCGGTCATTTTAGCTAACGCTTTATCTCATTTTAAAACCTTAATGACGACTCCTCACCTTCATTTATAACTATAAAAAAAACTTTAAAATGAGGTATAAAATTAAGATTTATCAAACATGTAGAGAAACAACTCTAGATAACCAAATAAATTTTGAAATCTTTAATTTCTAAGAGTTATTTGGAGAAAATGGTGGGAAGGGGTGGTTCAAAATTACCAAAGCTAATATAAATAATTATTAATCAGTGTGGTAGAAAATTTTAATTTATTAGGTAGTTAAAGTTACAACTCCAAATATTTAAAAAATTCTTAAAACTTTAAATCTATAAATGAGCCCCCGGAAAAATAGGAGAGAGGTTGTAAACAAAAAAAAAAACTTTAGGGTGTGGTAGAAAATCAAATTTTTAAGTCAAGTAGAAGAACAACTTGAACAAGTCTTCTTAAAGGTATTTATAAAAATGGATGTGGGGGTGAAAGGTTTAAAATCTCCAGGACCAATAGAATAAACTACCTCCTATGTTAGAAAATTTGGATGGAAAGTAAGGGATATCATATCAGAGTAAAGTATGGGAAGTAAAAATGTAAAGAAAGCAAAGGACACAATATCAGACATAAAAGTCTAAAGTCTAAACATTTTAAATTTATATTAGAACCACGTGAAATATGGGTAGGGAGCTATAAAAAGAAAAATGTTCAGTTGCGATAGAAAATTTAAATTTGGCAAGCCAATTTAAGGTATTCTGTAGATCTCCAATTAAATTAAAATTTGGAAGTTTTAAATGGGAGTTGAATAACGGGCGTGGTGACAGAACTCAACATTTCCAAAACTAATATATTAACCTTATTCTCTATGTGATATAGAACTGAAATTCTTTAATCCTTTTAAATTTTTAATGGAATTCTTGGAAATGTATGGGGAAAAGCTATAGCTAGAAAATCATTTGGAAATGAGTTAGAACATTATAATTTGGCAAACAGGTAGGAAAAAACTCCAGATAGCCAAATTAATCTTAGAATGTAAGATTTCTCTGAGTGATTTCTAAAAAGAGTTTGGGAGTAGAGGAGTTCAAAAATTTAGAAAACTTCAACTACTTATCAATTTAGTATAAAACTGAAATTCGGCGTGAAAATAAAGAAAGATGTCCCTCTAAATAACTATAAAATTCTAACAATTTCAAAATGGGTGTCCAGAAAATATTAGGTGTGGGTTTTATTTAAAAAAGGTTTTAAGTATAGCAGAATATTTTAATTTGTAAGGCAGATAGAAGTATAACTCCAGACAAACAAACAAGCTAAAAAATTTGAAATCTATAAGTGGTAAATGGATAAATTGGGAGAGGGGTGTAAGGGGTTAAAAATTTCCAAAGTTAATATAAACAATTCAATTTCAATGTGGTAGAAAATTAAAATTTGAGAGGAAGGGGTAGAGGCCACTTATAATAACCAGAAGAATTTCAAAATTTTAAATGAGATCTCGGTATAGTATGTATAAGGGAAAAGGAATGGGATAAAGGGTATATAAAATTCGCTTTTAGGTGTAGTAGAACATTAAAATTTGGCAAGCTGGTAGAAGTACTCGTCTAGGTAAAAAAAAAAGAGGAAAAAATTGGAAAAATGATGATGGGACGATGGGATGGGACTAATACAAAAACTATATATCTATTGTTTAGAACTTAAATTTAGCTAATGAGCTTAGAAACTATTCAAAATAAACATAAATGTCTGAGCATTTTAAAATTCAATTTGGAATTCTGGAAGAAGTAGAATAACCTGTTAGCGAATATAGAAAAATAAATTTCCCAGGAATATAGATGAAACAAAATTAGTATTAAATAGTTTTTCTTTATAAGTGGGGGATGGTAAAATTAGTTTTTTTTATATTTCCAGAACTAGAAGAATAAACTACTCATCGGTGTAGGTAAAGTTGAAATTGGGTTGGCTGGTGTAAGGACCACCCTAAATGTAATGAAGAGCTTTCTTGGTTGTAAAATTGAAGCAATAGAAAACGGGAGTAGACTCCCTTCAGAATTTTCAAAACTAAAATAAAAGTTCGTCCTCTATTAGCTTAACAATATAATTTCATTTAATCTTAATTATAGGCAAGGCTTTCTCTGCCATATCGTTCTAATTTCAGCCAAATGATCAGTTCAAATTCCGGCAGCATGCACTGGGGGTAGTGTGTTGTAACTAGGGTATGATTTTCTATGATTTTTCAGGTAAATGTTTTCGCGCTCCCTCTTAATTTAACTCTGGCTCCTATTACATAAGGGGAATTTGTTTGTATTCAAAATTATTTTTAACAAACTTAAATTAACTTCAACTAATCAAACCTAACAAACGCAGCTGATAAAATTCTTCTTGTATAAAGTATTAACCTATACAGCACTATAATACACTATAATGCACTAACAATATTATACAACTATTTAAATCAGAAAAGCACCATACACTGTTCGCTCCTTCCAAAATATTGTTTACACAAAGTGTAACTTAAATCTTAAAGTAAACAAAATAATAACCTGCAGAGAATTTTATTATTTCCAAAAGTGTAACAATAGTATGAACGGATTAGTAGTAAACAAATAATGTTAGTGGGTCAGTAGTGTGCTCAGGATTGCACTCGCGCTATGACGTCACTTCTAGGACAAATCATCGTGTTTAGTAAGCAAATCAACGGCTCTATCGCTCCACTCACACTAATGGCCTACTCATCTCCGTTCTCGCATACCAGCCATACACCCTCAGATTGGTTTACCAGTTACAAAAATGAAGTAGGATGACAATCTATTCTTAAATCAATTGTAATGTAGAACATTTTAAAATAAAGCAAAATTTAAGATATAAACTTTTATTACGACAGAAAACAATCACGTCAACATTGAAATAAGCGTGTAGCATAGTGCTAATACCATTTATATATGCATAGGTATCTAGTGACACTTTTAAAACGGTCACGCCTTTCTACTACTGGGATTCAAACCCCGACTTTTTCGTCACTAGCAATAAAGTATCTTGCGAGTTTTAAATAGTAACATCCTCAATGAGCGTCAGCAAGAAATATACGATAAAGCAGTCATTTAATTAACTTATTGTTTTGACAAAGTGAACGCCTTTAGTTCATTTAAAGCAGGGATGCTACAATATTTTGAGGGGGGGAAATGTTAAGAATATATGATCAAGAAAATATATTACCACCAAAAAATGTAAACTAAGAAACAGAATAAAGTTTTGTTTTTTGTGTTTCTTTGAATTGCACGTGCCATTGCACACAATGTGTGATTATTTTTTCTCTTATTATTAATTTATTATTATTAATTTTTAGTGGGGTTATTAATTTTAAGTGATCTCACAATATTGTTGGCTAGTGTGTTAGTTTATCGATTTCCAAAGATATTTTACTCTATAACTGTATTTATTTATTTCATTCAGTGTTTTTGTTATTTATATATTTCAATTAACTCAGTATGGAAGTAAATAAGTAAGAATGTTTATTTTAATTTTAAATAATTACAAAATTAAAACACTGTCAGATGTTTAAAATGCTACTCTGATATATTCTACTCTGGATAAAAAATTAAAAATATGAAAAACAAAAGGCTTACAAAAAGTTTTACAATGGTGTCACTATATTCTAATTCCCTTAACAAGGGTGCCGTTAGCCTAGACAGATTGAGACTCCCTGATTTAGAGGGCATAGAAAAAAATCATTTTTAAACCTCGTCTTACTACTCGTTCGGGCTAACCACATTTAATTTTACAATTATTCCCGGTGATCTAAATAAAAAATTCTCATTATTACATAAAATAAAGAGTACAGTTTACCAAACAGACTTTTCTCTCTATTTAATCTTTAAATAGAGAAATTTAATACAAACTTGTAAAATTTGTGAAACGAAATAATATACACTGTTGCAAAAACATTCCACCAAATAACATAAATGTAATAATATACAAAGTTACAAAAACATTGATAAAAGAGGAGCATCTATGTCCCCCAAAGAGTATAATGATCATTTTCATATTTCAACATATTCCACGAAAAACAGTATATATTTACTTAGCGATCAAAACTATTTGTTTTATAAAAATATATTTCAGATTAAAATATTTTAAACTTTAACAGTAATACAACTTTACAATGATGAGTTATTTCGTATCTCAAATAGTTGTGGATGTATAGTCAAAATTAGACATTTATGCTTATTTAAAGTGGCCTTAAAATAATTTTTATGGCAAAACTAGATTTGCCATTTTGTTTGTAGTGATGAACAATCCTCAGGTACAAAACTTAATAAAAGTCGTTAAATCAAATTTTGAGAAAATTTATTATATATATATTTATATTTAATAAATTTTCTCAAAATCTGATTTAGCGACTTATATTATAATTATATATATATATATATATATAATAAATTTTCTCAAAATCTGATTTAACGACTTTATACTGACTTTTACTGAAGGATATATATATATATATAATCCCAAAAAGGTTTTTTTGAAATACCATCTATCTGTTTATCTGTCTGTTTGTCTGTCTGTTTGTACCTCGGAGTAGAGCAGAAAGCATTTTACCGATAGGGCTAAAACTTGGTATCTTGGGTTTTCATAGGGTTGCCCCGCGGGGTTTTTGTAAGTGGATATCTAACCCTAAAATAAACGGTTTTGATTACATTTCATTTCTAAGCATTGATCAATACTACTTTTGAGATATGATATTACTTTTCACTGCAAATATGTAGGTCTATTTATGTTAAAAATATTTTATTCGCAATATATTTTTATAAAACCAATAGTTTCAATCAATATCTACAATTTGGTGAGCTTTAGTTGTACAGAGATACTACTTAAGTTTTAACACAATAATTATCTTATGACATGTAGTAAGTTAATAAGTCTCTCCAAATGTTGATGCTATCTTTCCCTTAAACCGCTTTAATAACAATGCGATGATTTGAAGAGCTGCAACCCCTAATAACTTTTCGAAAATTTTAATCGGAATTCGAAATTTTAACACAAAAGGTTGACCCTTGTGGACCCAAAATCGATCTTTTTTATTGGTCTAAATGTATAAATAATGACTTAAATTCTTTAGAAATAAAGTTATAAAATTTAAAACTGGCATCAAAAATATTTTACATAAGTATAGCGCAATTTGTGCTTGAGTTTGCTAGTGTATTTTATTTCGTTTCATATAAATTACGAGTTTTGAGAAAATATCTCAACTTTTAAACAATGGAACGAAAAAGCCCCTGCATCGTTCCGTACCATTTATTTTTGGTTCAAGATGTCTTGAAACATCGACATTTATCAAAATCTCGAGTTCGATTTTTTATTATAATCACAATACTTTCCTATTCGACGGGTAAAGAGAAAATAAAATAAAAGCTTCTTCATCGAGTATGTGCTATCAAATTTCAAATTTGCAAAATATTCAAATGGGAAGCCGCAATTTCAGAAAACGATTATTTCTTTCGGAATGAATTCCTTGAGTTATACCAATTCCATTTTATATATTTTTATGAAAAAAAATTTACTTAGAGTGTTATCATATTAAATTTTACAAATTGTCCTATAACAATGCCGCAATCTCTATTAATAAAATTTTAATGGTGCATTAATGTATATCTGCCCAGATTATTTTTACTACGTGTCAACAAACTATAAATCTTGAATTTTGGTGAAATTGTAGCGGAAAGACTTTAAAACTTGAAATAAATAAAATTAAAAATGTATTTAAAAAAAACTTTATCTAATTAATAATTGTATTTGGTCGACATGTTATTTGCACTTCAAAAGCAAGGAGAAACTAAATTAAACATCAAATCCAATTAGAACATAACAGACTATAATATAATATCATGCTTTCATAGGTTTTTTTGCTGTTTCGTATTAATATTAGTAAATAAAATAAATGATACGGTGCACCGCACAAACTTGCTCTCTATTTATCTTAAAATAGAGAATATATAATACACATTGTTGCAGAAACGTTCCACCAAAGAGCATAAATGAAATAACACACACTGTTACAGAAATATTGAGAAAAGAGGAACATCTCTGTCCAACAAAGAGCATAACAATCAATTTAACTTTTCAAAGAGTTCTGTAAATAGATGGTACGAACCAATAACACAAAATTTCCCATATTTTATATTATTGTTCCGAAGAAAATTTTAAATAAAAGTATTCTAGTAATTTACCTTTAAATAAATTGTACTTATAAAAACATTATTAATCATAATAATCACTCTTTATATACAAATTTCAAACCAAATTGCTCTAATGTATATCTAACCAAATTCGAATTTTCGGAAATAAATTATTTGTGAACCATCCTAAGAAATGTTTTATTTGTAAAAAATCAAAAAGCATTCTTATTTACCATTAAGAACAATTCCCACACTCCTATTTTTAATTCAATCTTCAATATCAACTTCAAAAAACATTCGAATTTTCTATAATTTGTTGTAAAAACTAATGTATTTTAGATAAATGAAGACATAATATTATTGATACGTAAAATTATCTCCCGATTTCAATTTTGGACGTTATTGCTAATTCCATTTTTTAAACTATTCAAATTAAAAAACCATCAGTAACCCAAACTACCCACAGTCAAATTTTCCACCCAAAACAAACAGAGCTTTATTTGTCAATTTCATGACAAAAACTTCTTAGATATAATCACGTTTTAAGAAAAAATTCTTATAGCCATTTTCAAAATAATTTTAGCTACCAAAAATAATTTCTCAGTAAACTACACTTTGTCAATTTTTTACCCAAAATCAAATATACAGGATTATTAAATAATAATTAATAATAATGCGTATCTTTGGGATGTTTGACATGATACACATTAGGAACCAGATTGTTAGGGTTATTTTAAAAATATTTTCAAATGTTGGAAAATTAGTCATTAGTAAACTATCTATAAATGAGTTTTACCCCCAAAACAAATATGCAGTGTTACTTGTTATGTCAAACATAGTCAAGATACCCATTTGGAACCATATCGGAAGAACTATTTGTAAAATACTTCAAGTTTTAAAAAAATTAGTCTTCAGTAAACTATCCTTAAACAAACTTTTGCCCAAAGCCCAATTATATTTTGCTATTTATAATGTCCAACAAATCCTTTATATGCATTTTAAAGAAAATCGTTATAGCCATCTACGAAAAATTTGGAAATCAAAATAATTACTCATAAGTAAACTACCCTTAATTGAAGGCTAAGCTAAAACAACTATTTTGTGCTATAGTCCTATTAAATCTAAATATCAAGTTTGAATAAAATCCTCCAAACTGTTTTGTATCCATGGTCAGGGATACATAGACAGACATGGGGACATGCATAATTGTAAAATCCGCTTTTTTATGTTCGTATTCACATGACATATAAAATGTGTCATAATCTTCAGATAGTTTTTTTCACGATTACAATACTTTCTTTTGATATGAGAAATTAAAATGACATGAACTGAATACATTAGGCCTACCTATGATTGATTATATTAAATTGGATTTTGTAGATTTTATATCTCTCAAACAAGTTTAATTCTATGAAAATTGGATTGTAGCAAGACGTAGACTAGAAACAAACCAAACAGATCGACCGTTGACACAAACAAACAATCGAAAAGCCAACATAATCTCAAAGTATTTGATGATAATATACTACTATTAGGGATTTTGTGTGAACAAACACTATTATTCAACGACCACATAGCATTATTGTTGCACTGGTTTGATTAGATAAAGCGTTAGATCTGTATGGTAATGTGCATTGCCTTTCTATGAATGTTACTTTAAGCTAAATGGTAGTAACACCATAGAGTAGAATCAGCGTGGGTGGAACTACCTCACGTAAGTTAATAGTTTACGGCTCAGAAGGTATATGTCGAAAACATGCGCGCGCCGTGTTACATGGGATCAGCTCGAAAGATAACACGCCGGCTATTAATTACCAAAGAATTAATTAATACAAACACCCCGTCATCATTATTGCCAACATAGCTTTTCCCCCGCTAGATCTAAACTATTCAAATATAAACTTGTTTGACTTCATAAATTTAAAATATACAGTATATATGTACTGTATATTTATATACAGTATGTATATATAGCCTTTGTAAGTGCAGGGAAACCCCTTGGGCGTTTTTACTTTTTCATATCAAGAGAAATTATTGTAGTCGTGAAAAAAAAATCGATCTCAAGATTATGACAAATGTTTACGTTTAATGTGAACATTAACCCAAAAAAGTGTATTTTACAATTATGTATGTCCCCATGTCTGTCTGTCTATCTATCTGTTTGTCTATCTGTCTATCTGTCTGTCTGTTGCTCTCGTAGCGAGTGGAGGTGTGTGGAGCGTTGCTCTGTTAAAGTTGTGTGCTACACCGTGAATGTTGTGTTATATTAACCTCTAGGATAATATGTGCTTATCTATTTATTAGTAAACTTCAATGTGTTGTGTTTTGTTGTTCTCCACATGAACAGGGGCGCACCCAAGGGAGGGGACCTTGGGGGCTGAAGCCCCCCCCCAACTGAAGGCCCTCGCCCAGAAAATGAAGCCTATTACAAAAATATGATTAGCATAATGTTCCGTCAATTAATCAATTATATTTAGTTTAATTATATTTAATAAGAAAGAGATTAAATTTGTGCAGTAATTAGGGCTTTTCAAAGTAATACAGTACTTCTTTCTGTTGATTTTTAATTTCACTGTAAATTTGCACTTAAATGAAAACTGGACCTAGAAATTGTTAAAGTATTTACTCTTTGTACATATAGTTTTGAAGTGGGCACAATAATTGAAATGATTGGTTTAGAGTAATTATGTAAACATTATTGTATCAGGAAGTGGGGAAGGGGCAGTTGAGAAATTATTATATGCCCCCACCCCCACCAACTGCAAATCCTGGGTGTGAAGAAGAATGTGTAAACACAGACCTGTTAGCCAGTGGAGTATACATTGACAAAGGGTAGGCCGAGGATCCAATTTTGGTACAAATTAGCTTAAATATTACCATTTGCATCCTTTGAAATCAAAATTTTCCCCGGGGGAGAAACCCCCGGAGGTTGATTTGAACACTATTGTTCCCGGTAAAGTGTTGGATGATTATTTGGTTAGAGTAAGTAATGTTGTGGGACCAGTGTGTTTGTTTATGGCAAATCAAGAAGGTGTTAATACAATGTTAGAGGATGGAGAGTGTAGAGACAATTTTTTCCTGTCCCAATTTGAAGATCTGCTATGACGTCTACTAAAGTAGTGCTGTCCAATGTCATGCCAGATATTACAAATGATTTGTTGTAAACGAACTTGTCTAAATATGAAATGAGGGAAATTAATATAAGCTCTGAATTGCCACAGTTTTTCCAGGTATACTAGTTTAAACGTATTGTGTGTATTCTCCTTAACATTGAAAACTCACTTACATGATATTATTAATTTGACATAAATAATTACGCCGTGGCGAGTATATTTGTCCAGCTATGATTCTAAGTGCTTCTGGTGATCTCGTCTCAGACTCATGACGAGGAACTGGACACAAGATATGTCTGCCACCGAGAGGTCAAGTGAGCCTCACCGAAATAATACCTTCATTGTTGGCACTGGTAAAATGACGCGGTTGATTGAGGTGAGGGGCGGCGCTGAGCCCGTTCAATCAGTTAATGTATGTACCAACTGTTAACATACTCACTGTCCCTAAACATCGCTCCCAGTCACTTTAAGATATACAACAACAGAAAGTTGAGATTACCGACAGTTATTTAGTCTTTGGGAGTGTGTAAACTGTCAGTGTATTACAGTATGATCAGAAGTCACCCGATAAATTGAGTGACTCTCACATGGATAAGGAAGATAGTATTAGGGAGTTTTTAATACCACCCAGTGGTATCAGCTCTATTGGCGGAAAGAGGTCAATTAATGCTCTTTAGGAGTCATATAGGATGTTAGTGAGGACGATATAAAGGGTCAAGCGCTAGAACATAACGAAGATGCTGATGATCACTGGTCCGTTGTGTTAAAAAAATCGAGCTCACCGGCAGAAAAAACTATAAGTTAAAGATGCTTTGTGTATTGATGAACTAATCCAGAGTTTCCATTTTAAAGACAAATAAGATCCTTTTAATAAATAAACGTTATAAAGTTTTCTTAAAAAATTATCTAGGGGTTTAAAAACGCGGAATTCACAACAAAATATAAGGACGTAACAGAAATGTTGAAGGCTCCGTCGTCCTATGTTTGAAGTCACAATTTAAGGCAACGCTGGTTGCTTTTGATAAGGTCGCTGCAAGAAGCGGGCTATTAAGTTTCAGTACAGCACAATGTGGTGTTTTTTTTGATGATTCGTGATTTGTGCTCTCACTGATAGTGTACGGGAACTCCACAGTGATGGCAAAAAGTACATGCTTTCTGTTACTCAAAACGTGTAAGAGAAGGCATATTACGTGTACAAGAAACTAATTTGAGCTCACCACCTTAGCAAATTTTACTCTTTTTACTGCCCCTTAAATTCAAGCTAGCTCTGGGGTACTAATTGAAATTAGGCTATCTGTAAACTATGAGTTTATAAGACACACTGTACTGGAACCAGGATATGTACATGTTTCATTAAGAATGTATGGTAAAAATTACAATTTCGTTACTATAAATGCCTCTAGATAATGTTCATGCCATTTTTGTGGTCAGGGTTTTGACATGCTACTCACAGCACCTCTGCATGTTAAAGCATGTGTTTCTGGCCGATCATTAGAACATAACGCTTCTACCTGAAGACCGGATTAACCATATTCAGACGACTAGCGCTTAGCCAGGCTCTTCAGTGGCTAGTTTCACTTAATAAATTGCCTTATGTATGGAAAAACGCTCATCCAGATGAAAGAGGTTTCATATATATGAGGATTCATAAAAATGTGCCTCGTTCACGGCTAGACCACATTTATATAACTCCAGTTGGAGTTATTCTCTTACACAACCAACAATAGTTTCATCATTTTCTGACAACTCTGGGTGTATTTGTATGATTCAATACACAACATCCAGTCCTCGACCATTAATTTATCACTGTGAAAGGGTGAACCAACATTTCACCAATGATAAATTTTTCAGCCATGCCGGGATTCGAAGCGGAAATTTGGCTGTAAATTTTTAGAGAAATGTATTTTGCTTACATTATGTAGATTCGTTTTTGTTTGAATTTAATTACGTATTATATTGTATATTATGATATTGTATATGTTTAAATTGGCCAATTATTGTATTGTTATATTAACTAAAAATCAAGAGAGAAAGAAAATATGTCTGTCAGTCTGTGCCTGGCCACGGATCCAAGATGGTTAGATGGATTTGTTTCAAACTTATATTTAGATTTAATGGGGGTCTACCAAAAAAGTTTTGCCCTATCTCTTCAATTAAGGGTAGTTAACTGATTAATTATTTTTATAGAATTCCATGTTTATCAAAAATGGCTACAAAAAGGTTATTTGGAATTATATCTAGGATTTTACATCGCCAATAAAACTATATAATATTGGTTTTTACGTGGCAAATATATATGGTTTATAAGCACGAATTAGTTGAAAGGTAATCTACCATTTACTGATTTTTCAAAAACTTGAAATATTTTACAAATGGCTCTAACGATTTAGTTCCAAATATGTATTTTGAGAGTGTTTGAAATAATAAATAACACTATAAACTTGTTTTTGGGTAATCACTCATGTATGGGTAGTTTATTGATGACTGATTTTTCTATTAGAATATTTTAGAAAATGTGTTTAGCGATTTCGTTCAAAATTGGCATCGGGAGACCATTTTACATATAAATAATAATATGTTTTTATCTATCTAATACAAATTAATTTAAAGGTAGTTTAGTTACAACAAATCATAGAGAATTCAAATGTTTTGGAAATTGACCATTAAGAATAATCCAAAATGGGAATATGTGAATTATGTTTCATGTTAAATAAGAGTACGTTTTTATTTTTACAAATAACAAATAATTTTAGGACAGTTACAAATAATTTATTTTTGAAAATTGAAACTTTATTAAATATATTTGAACAATCTAGTATAAAATTGACATAAAGAGTGATTATTGTGATTAACAATATTATATGTCGGTTTTAGAAGTTAAACTTAATTAAGGGTAGTTTACTAAAAATATTTTTTGAAAATTTTCTTTGAAACTATAATACTCAACATGAGAAAATGTGTGCGATTGTGTCGTACCATTTATTTGTTTGCTTTTCTCGATTATAAAGTAATCTAGGGTCAAATTAGACAAATTAAAAACTAGTTTTTTCATCAATAGCTCTAGTATTCTTTTCAATTAGGATCGAAAAGTATTATCTGATGTATGATGTAGTATTTTTCTTTATAGATCAAAGTGTTTTATATCACAAATTTACAATAAACTAGCCCCGCGGTGTAGTGGTCAGTGCACCTGGATACGAACCTAGGTATCCCAGGTTAGATTCCCGACGGATACCATGGTTATCGTTACCCTAAGGGGAATGATCCCAATGGTCGTCAGGGTTTGATTAATTAGGCTTAAGTTAGGTTAAGGATCACCCCGGCTCCAAAACTTCAAAAAGGTTCTCTGCTGCCAGAGCAGCTAATAGTCTACACGTAAGGTAACCTAACTTTGATGTAACGTCCCTCCAAGTCATAAATGCCAGATGTTAAAAAACAATCACTTTCCGAGTAGTCTACAACATGTAGACAACCTCCATAGGTGACGGACGTTCTGTGCCACCAGAGCGGCTAAGAATCTACATACACAGGCGACCGAACTAGTTATTGTATATACATCTCTAGGACGAAGCTGCCATTCGCTAAAAATAAAATATAGCATAAATAAAAAACATCTATCTCACGTCAAGGATTTTGGAAGTTAAATACATATTTTTGTGGATGAATAAACCAAGATATAAAGCAGCTTGAACTTTTATTTTCTAAGTGGTCTATTTAAAAAAAAATTGAACATTAGAAAATCTAACTTTAGTTAGTTAAAACATAGCGGTAAATCACATAATTTTGATTAGTTCTGGTGGTATTTCGTTAATATGAGTTGGTGGCACTGCACGTATCTCAAATTGATTGCGTATCTATTTTTAAGGCATATTTATCAATTCTTCCAAACGCTCTAGTAATAGATTTAAATAGTTATCATGACAGAACATAAGTCCCATGGCAGTGGTCAGAACAGCTAAAGCGCCACTCTCTCAAATTACTTAATTGACGGTGATGGGGACGTCAAGATTAGAATCTCGGCAGAAGGAGAACTGGGGGGTGATTTTCCACTCTGGAGTTTCAATCTCCTTTTCACGGGAATGCGGGTGAATTATTTCTAAAATAAGCCATTACCCGCACCGGTAGATAATTGGTATAAATATCAAATCCATTTAGTCTGGTTCGCCGGTGATGGTGAAGTCAGGTTTGAATCCCGACCAGGTCCACTGAAGGTTTTTATTCACAAATGTTTTCTCCACTTTCCATCCACACAAATGCGGGTATAGTTACTCAAAAGTCTGCCTTCCTCATCTCTACCAGGTTAGCTTTGTTAATATTGTAGGCGTGTAGTTTTAACGGCAACAAAGACGCAAGGAATAAAAAAAAATTAAAAGCCGTAAATAACCTTGGTTAGAAAGGTAACAACTTAAAATAAAATCATCATAAGATAATCCGGGATCTTATCAAAAATACATTCACTGCTTAAAGTAATGATTGTATTATTGTGATATTTATATAAAACATAAATAAAAGGGAAACTCACATAATAATTTTAAAAGTTGAACCTAACTGTGCCATAAGTAGTATTATTTCTATATAGGTGAGGGTGGTTGCATGTATAGTTTGTCTAAATATAAACTAGGAAAATGAGGTTCAACTCCAGGTAGGTGCAATAAACATTCTTAAAGGGTTTGCATAAATTACTTTTCTAGTGCTAATAATAATAATAATAATAATAATAATAATAATAATAATAATAATAATAATAATAATAATATTTAGCACCGCGTCTTACTACCCGTTCGGGTTATACGCTTAAGTACTAATTACGTTAATGGATTAGGAATTGGGAGGGTTTGAATTTAGAGGAAGTGAACCCGCATTTACGTGGAGGGAGAGTGGAAAACCATTTAGAAAAATCACCCCCAGTTCACCCGACCGAGATTCGAACCTCGATCTCCCCGTCCTCGGCGGTCGAGCTCAACACGACTAGCGCGTTTATAACCCTAATTAATCGTAGGGAACCTTTGTATTATGTAATTTATATAATTCAGTTATTTTTTAAGTAGTGTGATGATATAATCATTTTATTAATAAATCACATATTGAATACCCCAAATTGAATGAGTAAGATAGCCTACCCCTAACACTAAACCGTGGATAACCTTTATACTAAACGTACGAATTAATCAAATTACTCAGTATTTATTAATTGCCACTGAGATGTTCTTTGAACCAAATAGTCCATCAAATTATCAAAATGATGTTGTCATGTGGCACCTATTTTATAAGAACCCAAATTCTCTAAAATAAATGTGGTAGAGGAGGTAGAGCATACCATACCAACTATTATAGTAGGATTATGATATGAAGAAACTTTTAGAGAATACAAAAGTTTGTGAACAATATTGATAACAATTTACTATATTATTAGTGTTACTTTTCTATGGTTGTGAAACATGGTAGCCTTACATGACTAAAATACATTTAGAGGGTTCATAAAAGAGGTGCTTAGAAATTTATTTAGTTCAATAAGCTATGATGATACTGGGGACTGGAGGAGCTTACATAATGATGAGTTACATACAATGTACTCCTCACAATATATTGTTAGGTGGTCAGGACATGCAACTCGAGTGGAAGAAGCTAGAACCTTGCTCAGGGTATTGAATGGAAAACCCAATGGGGAGAGGCCCTTGGGAAGACCTAGACTAAGATGAGAGGATAACATTAGAATAGACCTAAAAGATATAGAGTGTAAAGAGATCGACTGGATAAAGCTATCTCAAGATAGGGATAGGTAACATTTTTTAAGTGCAGCAATAAACTTTCGAGTTCCTAATGCCATTAGGTAAGTAAATTTTATTGTTAATTTATAGATATTGATACTATCTAAAAATTGTGACAAAGTTCACACTATTTTACGTATGAATGTGTGAAAGTATATTTTGTGATTTTTCTCGCTATCAGATAAGGTTCTTCCTACGTAAATTGGACTGTAAATCATTAATCTAACCAACCTAATCAACCATCGCCGAGCACATAGGCACCGCCGACCGCTCTAACAAGCTCATCATAATAACTAACAATAAGAACGACAGATTCTAAATTCCCAACACTATTTAAAAAAAAAATCTCTCAGTTTTGGTACTAAGCAGTATTTCTATTGGTTGATTCCCATGGTGACGTCATGGTTCGGTCAGAAGGGGGTGACTGGGTGCTTGGCGCGCGCGCTGCCTACACAGAGAGGGGTAGTCGCGGTGCGAGTTTTATAAATGGGGCTACCAGAAGGTTGAAAGTTCTCTTCAGTAGCGCGGCTAAGTATCAGCAGAGGCGACACAAGCGACCGGGCAGACAGGAAACACAGATCTCTCTTTCTTCACGCCGGGCGCTACAGTCGACTTATCCCCGTCAAACTCACCGTCAGGTAAATCTACAGACTCACAAAAAAAAAAGACAGTAATTGATAGCTAATTATTTTGTATGAGTTTATTAAACTAATTTTTTTGAACCAAAAATTAACCAACTGTAGTGTAGTAATTCATATCTGTCAAACACCTTAGCTCAGTCATCAGCGTGTTTGCCTACTGATTTAAGGGTCTTGGGTTTGAATCCCAGCATGGTAAAATTCATCATTGTGGAAATGTGGGCTTTCTCCTTTCACAGAGAATAAATAAACGGTTGTGGACAGGATGTAGTGTCTATTATAAATCAAAATTTGTTTAACAAGTCGTGTGATAATATTTGATGATATTATCGGTCGGTTCTGAAAGCGCACGTTAAATGTCTCAATCAATTATTATAATAAATCTTACTAGTACCGAAATATTATCTTCGATATTTGTATATTTGTGAACGTTTATTTTACGCTACTTGCATTTAATTACAATAATGAGGCTAGGATATTATAATTTAAAGAAAATTTACCCAAATCGCTTTAGCTCAGTCATTAACGTGTCCGTCTAATTTGATAAGGATCTCGGGTTCAATTCATGGCATGGCTAAAATATTTATTAGTGGTGAAATGTGGGTTTCTCCTTTCACGGTGATGAATTACCGTAACGGCCTTCGGCTGGGTGTTGTGTCTGTTCTAGATTTAAGTTAGCTTATACGTCGTGGGCTGATATAATCAGTCAGTTCAGAAAATACACGATAATTACCATAAATAAATAAAATTAAAATAATATGCAGGAAAAAGCACCTCCAATACACCCGTATCGAATCCAAACCCCAACCTCCCCGTCAACGACAAACTGTACTAGATGAGATTGATATTTAGTCCACGTGTCCACCAGCGCGGGAAATACTTAACAAGGACTTAACTTATATCGATGGTCACGTGGACTAACGCGTCACTCTTGTGTGGACTGGGTTTCCTGTAACTGGGAGATAAGTTTTTGAATCTTGTTTGAGTGTATTGAATGAGATTTTTCCTAAATGGTTTTCTACTCTTCTTCGACCCTAATGTGGGTAGAATTTCTCCAAAATTCTTCCTTACTATGTCTATATTTGAGAATTGTTGTACAGTTTATTAGTTTCTTGAATATTTATAAATAAATATTTGAAAATATTATTTTAGTATAAAATATATATATATATATATATTTGAATTATAAGATTGTAATCTAGACATCAATTGAATAGTTTTATTGTGACTTTTAAGTTAACAAACCCACCTCGGTGGCGTGGTTATCTAACGCGCTAGTTTCGTGTTGAGCTAGACTGCCGTGGAAGGGAAGATCAAGGTTCGAATCTCAGTCGGGGAGAACTGGGGGGTTGTTTTTCCTAAATTGTTTTCCACTCTCCCTCCACGCAAATGCTGGTTCACTTACTCTCTATTCAACCTTCCCAATTCCTAACTCATTAGTGTAATTAGTACTTAAGCGTGTAACCCGAACTGGTAGTAAGACGTGGTTCTAAATAAATAATAATAATAATAATTATTATTATTAATAATAATAATAATTATTATTATTAATAATAATAATAATTATTATTATTATTAATAATAATATAATTATTATTAATATATTATATTAATATTAATACTAATATTATTATTTATATAATTATTAATATATAATATTATTATTATTATTATTATTAATATTATTATTATTATTATTATTACCAAACACAAGATTTAGAGTTTCTTCTTTAGTGATTAAACTTTAATATTATTAAACTTGAAATAGTATGCTTATCAATTTAATATTCACTTCCAATTTTGAAGAATTATATTAGCTTACATTAGATATGTAAATTTTAGACGTGCGCAGATTGTATTTTTTGGTACAACAACCGCATCAGTTTGTAATCACATCTTAAACAAAAGGTATGCAAAATGAATAGCACTCATATGCTTTAAGAATCACATTGCCTTTTATAAACAATGTATTTCTATTGACAAAGGCATTTTAAACTTACCTAAAATATATAAATAACTCAAGTATTAAGATATTACAACTGAGGATAGTACTAATATAATAAATTAAAACTGGTTTAAAATTTGTGATACTACGATATACACACAATAGCTCTCACTTTTCATCATTTTAAGAAATTGCCTATGTAAAATTTATTTTACGTCTTGTATTTGTTTTGTAAAATGTTTTGTGGTCAGAACATGACTCAACTAAAATCATAATAAATTTATCAAAAACAAGCTATTAATGGCTCAATATAAAAAGGAGGTTTTAGAAACCGCATTAGTATAGCTAACTGATGATAAAACCTGGCTTAAATTTTAAACGTCACTTTATCATCACTAGCAAACCAGTCTGTTTAAGGACTGACGCCTTACACAGAATGACCATCAATGTGCATTTGATAATTTGTATTTTCACCACCTTTAGCTACTCATTTTTGATATCTCCATATTTACAAAAGTTATTGAATAAGGTATAATACAGGGAAAGTGTAACCTAGTTTGCGTGGAATAAGGCTGGGAAAGCATTTAAGGAAAAAAACACTTATTACATCCAAACAAGATTAAAATCCTGGTCACCCTGTCAATAACAGTTCAATCTATTGGGAGAGTGACGCTTTAAACCAGAAAACCTCTGATGTGGATTTTACTCAAAAAAAAATCTAAAATAAATAGAGCTGTCTCAAAGCAATATCGTTAAATGCAATGAGTTAGAATCGAACTTATGTTCTCTAGGTTTGTTCCAACTTGAGCGATGGATATTAAAACTGATGGTTTTTCAGATATGGCTTAGAAAATTGATTTAATAAAAAAGTTATTATCTGTGTTATTTAGAGTTTTGTGTATCCAGAGCGAGATAAGATTGTAAAACAGAGCCCATATCATTATCACGATGCTAAAACCAAACAAGAATAACTCAATATTAGTACATATTACTTTTTCTAGCACCACGTATTAATACTACCCGTTCTGGTTACACACTTATATATTACTCTTATGAATTAGATAGAACATGCGGCCACCAAAGCGGACTATACAACCAGTGATTAAGCCAATTGAATGTCCTGACGTGTTTTTTCCCCCTTTATTTGAGGTATTTAACGTGAATTTTCTTAGCCGACTGATTATATAAGCACATGGCTAATAAACCAACTTAAATCTAGAACATACACAGCATCCATACCTCTGCCGTTAATTTATCACTTTGAAAAGGGGAGCCTACATTTCGTCAAATATAATTTTTTTGGCCATGCCAGAAATTGAACCCCTGACACTTAGTTTAATAGACAAACACTCCACCAACTGAGCTAAGGTGTCGGACTTTTGCTATTAGTAACTGTCAATTTATATTTAAATACATGTTTCTTTAATTATTCATGTATAAATATATATTGTGACTTTAAGAAATACTTTGCTCTTTACTCTGAGTGATATAAAAATATTTGCTTGTCATTAAAGCAATGTAACTTCATTAGTTTTTAATTTCCTGTCAGACATTCTGAGGGTATTTATTTCCTAAATAGTTTTCCAATATTTCTCCGCGCAAATAAGAGTGCATTTACTCTAAATTCTACCTTTAAAATCTAAATTAATCAATGTAATTTAATTTGAATAGCCCGCATGAGTAGTGAGAAGCGCTGCAAAAACTAAATTACTCACAAATAGATTAAAACTATTTGAAGACCTCACTAATTTGATAAAAGTTTACATCAAAAATGTTTTTAGCTATATTTATTCTTCCAAAACGACTTATTGTGAGTTATCAACAAAATGTGCTATTCACAATATGTATTACACCATATGTTTACAACAAAGTTAGAAAAACTAAATAATTTTGATATGAAACTGCTAGTGGCAATATCATTAGCAAAAATGATATAATCAAATGTTAACAACAATGTTGTAAGATTTTTAACTATTATCAACATTGTTAGTTACAGAAAATGTTCTAAATCTTAGAGTGATCAGTCTAGTCTAATCTGTGCACATACTTTATGTCAATCTATACTAGTCATGTGTGGTATATACTAGTAGCCGCTGTGTTATTAAAAGTGCTACTAACACATATATAGTTAATTTATCTTCTATAACAATGCTAGTAACATTTCCTTCAAACATTATTTGGTCTGTACTGTGTTTGGTTGCAAGAATTTTGTTTTTTACACTGTTCACAACAAAACTATCAGCATTTTACTAAAATAAATCAAATTTGTCATTAACACATGTTTTCCAAAAAATGTTGGAAACAAATGTCATGAACATTTTTAAATTCAAATAACAAAGTTAATAGAAAATTTTTAATAACAACTGTTTATTACTTGCTGCAAACAAATGTTATTAGCAATGTTATCGTTGGTGTAAAGGAACTTAGCATTTTGCTAGTAATTTTGTTACTGACTAATTTTTCAGTGTAAACGGACCTTTAAAGGTATGATATAATATCCATATGGCCAGCGATTATAGATCCTGAAATGGTGGACAATATACTAGATTACCAGTGACTGGGAGATCAAGGTTCGAATCTTGAATGAGTGCACTGAGGATTGTTTTCCATAAGTATTTTACTTATCCTTTTTCCTAAATATATGCAGGTGTACCTTTTCTAAGCTACCCCTATTATCAGACTCAATAAATGTATCCGTTAAATACCATATATGCTAAAGCTTTTTATAAAATATAAATTAAAGACAATTTTGATAACGTTTCTCAAAACAGCTAATTTTATTAACATCTGATTTGATCGTTTTTGAAAACTAGATTCTTAGTTATATTAAGAACCAAAAACATTTGTTTAATGTTCACGAAAAACCACCTTTAAACA
Organism: Timema bartmani; assembly: GCA_902151455.1. Lineage (NCBI taxonomy): Eukaryota > Metazoa > Arthropoda > Insecta > Phasmatodea > Timematidae > Timema > Timema bartmani. Next base: position 28,201 of record CABFWB010000629.1, on the reverse strand, counting down.
TGATATGAACTATTAAGAAAATATTAATTAAAGTTTCCATCGGATGTAATTGTTATGATCTATAGGGAAGAGATTGTTTCAATAATAAATGGTACAACACAATCGTACTTACTTTATCATATAGTTTATAATGGATATAACAAAAAATTTAAAAATAAGTTTTTATGAGTAAACTATCCTGACATTATTTTAGTTTTAGAAAAAAGAACCAACATTATTCTTTAAAGCTTAAACCACTCCCTAGACATCCATTTTGATCCAAATTGTTTAAATAATTTTCGAAAAATATCTAATTTTCTATAATAAATCATCATTAAATTACCCTTAATTTTAGGGCATGATTATAAATCACAATTTTAACTTTAAATTATAACGTCTGAACATCAAGTATGAATTAACCCCTTACAACACGTTTTGACTGTGTAAAGTTATTGTAAGACCTACTTTTTTTTTACTTTCTCATATCAAGAGAAATTTTTGTGATTATGAAAATAATTTGATCTAAAAAAGGATTCATCATAATATCTTGGTCGATTTCATAAATTTACCTATATGGGAAAGTAAAAACACTTTGTCCAAAGGTTTTTTAATAACCAAATAATAGTTAAATCCCCCTCATAATAATTAAGTATTTTGGTGTTTGTTATCTCCAATTTTGCACTGTATAATATGGTTCGTATCAAATTAATGAATCTCGCCGTAGATGATTGTATCTTGACATCCCTCAAGTATTAATATTAACAACAGGAGTAGGAGCTCGTTTGGCTTGCCTGACTTTGACTCGGAAAGGTGGGGTATAATCACGACCTGTTGCTTTGTGGATATTTTCCCTCTCCACCCATAACCCCCACCCCCTCTAACTCCTCTATAAATGATTGTTTTTCATGTTTCTTTTGCTTATCCTTATCACTTTGGTTAAACATTGTAAGCCTCCAGCCTTAGCCATATTCGAGATCTATAAGAAGTTTGGAGTCTATGGTTCAAATACTAGATAGTTCAGATATAATCCTTCTATGTAGATCTAGGTAATAACGATTCGGAGTTCACCATAACTGTGGTCCTAGGTGCTGGTGTGCCTACTTAATTTAAGGAACCTGCATTAACAATATTTGTGATTAAAGTAAATTAATAATTTAACTGGTTGGCTTAACACAAATATTATTAGCGAATTAAGGTGTAATAAAAGGTAAGTAATTTCTACAGTTCTTATAATTAAAACATTTTTAGCAAAAATATATCATTTATATATAAATCTAAATATTTAATCCATAGTTAATTGAAATTTCTACATTAAATACATTTTTCATGAACATCCATTTTATGAGTTTAAATAATGTATTCCAATTGCTTCAATAGATACCTTTAGTTTAGTTATCCAAACTTTATTTATCTCAACCGTTCTTGAATACTTGTCATGTGTGTAGTGATATTTGAACAGTAGCCTGTTAAATGAAGAATTCCGCTATGCTCATTAGATATATTCAATAAATATTGACATTTGTATGTAGACAAAGAAACTAAGCGTAGCTACGCGCAGAACCGGTCATAAATTACCACCATCACTTTCAGGGCCGGCCTGTATACGACCGTAATGGCGTAGCAAAATAAGTGAGGTCTTAATGGAGTTAATGTTTCTTTTTAAATCATAGTTCTTATAGTGGATCGTATAGTGGGTAATTTGTGTAGGGTTCGTATCCAAATCGATAAAAAAATATATACTTAATTTATTCTTTATTGCACTAAATGCCTTTCGTTATTTATTTATCTTAGTAAACGTCCCGCGTAGTGTGATAGGGGCCGTGAACCGAACTATCACTTTTCGTAATTCACAGTACCAAATTATTTGCTCGATCAAGACCAAGACCAATTTATGAATTAATGTCATTATTAATTAATACTAAATTCTACGCATAATTTGTCCAGTAAGGTTAGTTGAGACCGCGCAAACGGCCGACGCGAAGTTCCGAGTATTGAGCACCAAGTAACAAATAAGAGATTCAAGTCGAGTTAAAACAAGAGGGACGAGTCCGTCCTCACTTGAATAATATTAATTTTTGAAATAGTTCAGAAAATACTTCCATTGGTAATTTGCTTCAAATATGGACCAATTGAATGTTATCCTGAACCGTTGGAAAAATACTACCACGGCTCGTGCCCCATGTATAGGCCAAACGTGGGAAACAGCAAATTTTTAACTTGAAAGGTTTATGGCTTTATTGATTGCCAGTGTCTCTCACAATCTTTAGGTTGGGCTTGATCTGTAACCAAATGTCAATCCCACAGCTGGAAATAGTTATTTCATGCCGTGGCTCATTTAACACATCTTATTTTGAAAATGGTTAGTAAAAATTACAGCAACGTATCTACCGAATAAATATTATTTTTATTTTTATCCAAATGTTTCTTGTTATAAAAACCGTAAAAATATTCACCTTTCCACGATTCCTTTTAACACCACCGTAATATAAGAAGGTACGAATGGAGAATGTATCTGGGATTAAATTTACCATCATTCCCCTGGAAGTAGGATTGAAAAGGTAAAAGGAATATCATAGTGTAGAAATTAGTCTGTTGCACCAAATCGGGATTCGAATGAGGTCAAACCCATCAAGGTGAGAAATTTTATCCACTAAGCCACCCTTGATTGATTTTATGAGGGTTTATTTTTACCAGTGCACTACATCTTATTGCTCGTTCAAGTTATTCACATATTTACACTAAAAGGGATTAGAGGAGGATGAAGAACTGGAATTCAAGGGAAATGTATCCGTATTCGCGTCAAGGGATAGTGGGAGAATATAAAGGAGAAGAAACACCTAAGTACACCAGATCATTATTTGGACCCCAACCTCCCCGCAACTATTTATTACTGTATTTATCCGAGGTATTTAATGTGCACTCTCTGAACCGACTGATTATATTAGCATATGAGAATTTCTTTGAGCGAGAGAGAACTAACCTACCAATTTTGCCGGAAAAAGTATTTTCACATAACCTCCAGGGTTCTTTTACATGCCACAATCCACACGGGACAAACGGCTTTACTTCCCCTCCAAAGGAAGTTGTGCTACGGATTTTTATCGCTCAAGATAAATCCGTATACCCCGGTAGGGTTTGAACCTAGAACATTGGGTTCTGAGGTGAAAACTTTACCACAAGACCCCCGAGGTCGACCTCCCCATAGCAGACAAACCATATTAGAAACCATATTAGACGAAACTAGCGCCTTTGTCCACGTGTCCACTGGTGTGATAATAAAGTTGTTGATACCAAATGAAACACTTTGGGGTGCACGCCATCTAAGGTCGAACTCATTTATTCTGGCTTGCAGGATATGGAGAAATCGGGGCTAGAATCCCGGTTGGGCCAACTGAGGGTGTCTTTTCATAAAGAGTGCCAGTCACACTCTCCCTCCACGCTAATGTGGGTAAACTTCTTCTAAAAATTGTGTTTAATGGATACGCATGATACAAACAGGAGCTAAGACGCGGCCAAAAAAAGAAATGAGAAGGATAGCCGATACTGTCACTAGCACGTGCAAGGGAAATAAAAATAGGATCATAAATGTCCCGCCCACCGAAGCGTCACTGCCCTCTGCGCTCCACTGATTTCAAAGAGGGTTTCATTGTGATTGTTAGAAACCACTTACTGTGATTGGCCAGTTCAAACACTAAGAAGTAAGCCACAAATTTCAACAAGGTTCTAATGTCCACGTAGTACGGGAGTTTGGCTCTTGTAACCATAACTAGACAAACTTAAACTAATTCACCCTTGCTTCCAGTCTAAATTACGTAGTACGGGAGTTTGGCTCTTGTAACCAGAACTAGACAAACTTAAACTAATTCACCCTTGCTTCCAGTCTAAATCAGCGATATTCAAACTACTGTACCAGAACCAGTGGGTACATGCTTTAAAACAGGGTTCAGCAACTTGTTGATCACGATCGACCGGTAGATCTCGCGGCCATTTTTATTCTATTGTATAAGAGAACCTCATCTTTATTTCAAGTAGATATTTGGGTCTATTAAAATCGCAAATATATCAAGTACTTTCAAATAACGTTTGAATGTATTGTAGTGTAGTCGGTCATAATCGGTAATATTATAATAAAATAACATAGTTTGATATTTATATGTACATTTAATGTAATCTATAATTTTTTCTAGAAAGGGGGGCATAGGTATTTGAGGTAAGATTGAATGAATATGAAATAAGGACAAAAAAATTCATTGTAGAACAAAGAAACGGGTGGGTGATCACGGGATATTTTATAAGTTTGTAAGTCGATTCGGTGCCCAAAAAGGTTTCCGACCTCTTCTTTAAGGTATCAGGCTCACAACTTACTTTTTGTAGCAAAACGTCTTACTACCCATTCGAGCTATATGCTTACGTATTAATTACGCTAACGATTTGAGGGATGGGGAAGGTTATATTTAAAGGAAGTGTACCCGCATTTTCTTGGAGGGAGAGTGGAAAAGTAATTTTGGAAAAACAACCGTCATTATACTCGATTTAGATTTGAACCTCGACCTCCCAATCAACAGTGGTCTAGTCTACTATGAAAGTATAGTGCCTTAGACCATGCGGCCACCGAAGCCGATATGAGGAAGGTATAATTTAGAGGATGTGTATCCCTATTTTCACAAAGGAAGTGTGGAAAATCATCTTTAACAATAAAAAATACTTAGTACACCTATCCGGGATTTGAACCCCAATCTCCCCGTCTTTGTCAATAGACCTTTGTCCTTAGACCATGTGGCCACTAAACTGGGCCATCATATACTTAATAACTAATGATTGAGTTAGTATATACACCCTGGAATGATAAGTAACAGTGATTAAGATTCTGGGATGAATGGGGACACGGACTGTACCTCAAAGTAGCTGTGCAAAGTGGGAGGTACACAAAATCGTTCAATTAGTTATTTATAAAATAAGTTTTAATGGATTTCAAAACCAAGTTTAGAAAGATGAGCTTCATGAACACTTAGATATTAAGCCTTTTAGCCAAATCCAAGCCACAGTTATCAATACCTCCAAACTCTCTAAAGCATCAGGTTCAAATCACTGCCGCGGCATTTATTTCTACCCACGTGTGTGTATGTGGCGTCACTCTCGCTATAGACTTACTTGCCAGTAAAGAGGAGATATTGGCTCAACCGCATGCACTGGGAGTAGTTTTTATTAATATATAATTGGTCACTGTGATTCCCCCCATTCCTTCTCAACGCTAATGAATGTTGTTTATTTTCTATAACTCCCCCCCTAACACCCCCACTAATTCCTACCCACTGGAATAATTCGTTAGTTACTACTACTATTACACCACGTCTTACTACCCGTTCGGTTCATACGCACTTAAGCTAATGTGACTGTGAGATGAAATGGAAGACCTACAGTTCACGGTGTGGGCCTGGCGTTCCACACATTCACAAGTTGTGGTTAAATTCGTTAATAAATTTTGTTTTAAATTATCATTTAAAGAAATTACTATATACTGGTATCTTAACGTTTGTGGACTCAAAATGATAAGTTGATAAGGCCAACTGTACAAATCGACTCTATTTGATTTCTCAAAATCCTGCTTATATCTAACAAACTTTAATCCAAGTGTTTTCAGTTAAATCTGGAATAAACTCAACATTGTGACATCGCTCGGCCATAAATAATATATATTTATATAATTACGTAGCCATAATAGTTTAATATAGTCTACTCAGACGAGTGAGAAAGTCGAAGGACAGTCTGTTAACATCTTTACACGTAAATATTTTTTTCTCTCTCCGTGAACCTCTTATAACTACACATCCAAAAAATATGCATATTTACTCCAATGGTTAAGAATGAAAAAAATATTTTAAAAATGAAATGCAACCATATTTGCATAGAGGAAGATTGGTAAACGATTTAAGTAATAAAATACACTTCAGCACACCCTACCGGGATTTTAACCTCAAGTTCCCCATCATGGGTAGACCATAAAAAATAAGACATCCATTTTCCCACATGACCACTGATGTATCAACACATAAAATATACACCAGAAGCTACTCAACTGCCAAATAAGAAGACGTGGTTAATAGCTTGTCTCACCCCCACCTAATTTAGGAAGGTGATACAACTCAGTCCAGACGTCGTATCTTGGTGAGGTTCTACTTTTTTTTTAAATATAGTGGTAGAAACCAGGGTACACTCTGGTGAATACCTTTTTTTTTCCTATGGAGGAACAGACAAACATAGTATAGGCACAGGCTTTCTAATCCTCAGAAAGAGTATGTCAGCAGCTAGGGATATACCATTCGTGAACGAAAGGATGTCAAGTATAGGGGTAGCATGGAGGTGGCATTATAAACGGTCATCATCAATGTACAATACATTGTCCTGAAGAAGACAAAGATGACCTAGTAAAATATAGTTTCTATGAGGAGATAGAACACTAACCTTGTTTGACCAGTTACCAACTTATCGCATGAAAAATGTGATAGGTGACTTTAATGCAAAGATAGGGAAGGAATGAGTGAAGTCATTAGAATTATAATCAAATATTGACCAAAAAGTAAGTTTTATATGAGCGAAAACGTTTTTGCAAATTCCCAGCTATTTTTTAAAATATTTGAATTTATCTAGAGAATCCTTGACTAAAATACACAAAGAAACTTATTTTAGTGGTCATATCTTCTCCCGTTGATGAGCAATTTAGTAAAATAAAAATTGATTCATCTGGTTTCCATTCTCATTATAGATTGGGACTGATTTTTTATATATATTTTTTGCTTTATACACATTTCACAGCTCAACTTAATATTTTTGCATAGGTTGCGTGAATATTTTATTAATATATTACAGCAAAGAAAATGTTTGTTTAAAATGTGGAAAACGGAGATACCTTATTTTTACCGTCAACGCTAAGTGAAAATGAAAAATAGCTCACGCCTGAATATTTTGTATGTGTTTCTTGTTGTATTAAAGAAAACACAGCAATACTGAGTTGATACAACACTCAAAGTCCAGTAAAATAGAAAATTAACTCAAAAAACACACAAACCTAAGCAAAATATTCGAAAGTAATCATAACCTCACAAAATATATATTAGAATGAGTTTGAAAATCTGGCACTCCCAGCCAACACACTATAAACTATGGTTTTCATTCCCAACTATAAGGCCGATATCTTGTTTTCATTCTCAAAATCATATAGATTACAGAAATTGGATACGAGCCTCAAATGTTCAAAGCGCTCTAGTGGCGAAAGAGAGATTTATTTTTACTCGGATTTCATAGCAAAAATAGAAGCCAAAAACAATGTTCGGAAATTGGGTCCAATACCTGATTATCATTCCCATGCCTTTAATTCTTTAGACCTACATCAGGAAAGTCAAGCTTATATGACGTCAGTAATGATAATGGAATAATATTGATAAATGTTTCCACTTCAAAGAACCTTACTGTGAAAATCACTTGCTTAAAGTATAAGGATATTCATAAGTATACATGGATCTCCCAAGATGAGATTACACATAATCAAATATATCATTTTCTGATAGATAAAATATATCATACAAGCTTCCTAGATGTAAGGTCATACAGGGGTGCAAATAGCAATTCAAACCACTATTTGAAAGTAGCAAAACTTAGGGAAAATCTCTCAGTAACACTATAGCCTTAGAGTATGCTATTAGGATAATGCAAGAGAATAGGAAAGAGTTGACACTAAAAGGTAAAATACAACTATTAGGTAGGATACGCAGATGATTTAGTTTGCTGGGAAATAGTAAGGAAGCTGATGTAAGAAATGCAGAAATCTTACTAGAGACTAGTAAGGGAATAGGTTTAGAATTGAACACTGAAAAGACTAAGTAAATGATCACATAAATTGAGGAAGATAATTTAGTGAGTAATTAGAGCAAAATGTCATTTGACATGATTAATGAGTTTAAATATTTAGGAACAATTTCAGGTAGCAATAACGATACTAGATTAGAAATCATGAAAAGCGTACATTCGGGAAATGCATGCTACTACTCGGTCAGTAAGTTGTTGAATTCTCGCCGGCTGTCAAGGAATGTAAAACTCAGAATATACAAAACAATAATAACTAATTGTTGGGTATGGGTGTGAAACGTGGTTTCTTAACTTACATTACGAAAATAAATGTAGGGTGTTCGATAACAAGTTGCTTAGGAAGATATTTGGTCCAAATAGGATGAGGATACTGTGGATTAGAGGAGGTTACATAATGATAATTTACATATACTGTAATCGTCATAAGAAATTGTTAGGATGACCAAAACTCGTTTATTACGGTGGGCAGGACATGCAACGCAAATGGGAGAATCTAGAACCTTGTTCAGAGTATTTATTGGCGAACCCAATGGGAAAGACCAATGGTCCGAGACCAGTGGTAAGACCTAGATGTATATGGGGGGATAGTATTAGAATAGACCTGAAAAAGATAGGGTGTAATGAGGTGGACAAGATAGAGCTAGCACTAGATAGGGGTAGGTGGCGTACTTTTGTAAGTGCGGCAATGAACTTTTGAGTTCCTAATGCCATAGAGTGAGCAATTAGGCTATTGAGACATGTTAAATCATTCGATTATATTTGTGAATAATTCAACAAAGTTTAAAACCAATGATTTGAAATTAATTAATCCTAAACTCACGGTTGTCAAATGAAGATTACTGAAAACGGCAATTCGATGCAATTTCTGGTTCGAGCGTAATTTTGTATATAATTTCCCGGTAAGAGTTAAGCACTTAAGCACAATACTGTCTAAATGTAATCCTATTACAATTCTGAATAATAGATAGCTAATTAAAAGCCTCAATCAGAGGTTACCCGAGTTGGATTAGCTAAGTTTGTTATGTTCATCCCTGGGGATTATCGCAAAATGACCACAAGTAAGGACTGTAATCTAAGTTAAATCAATAGGGAATTCAGTTTAAAAAAATGTATAAAAGGCTGCTTAGCCAGTAGGCAAGTAAATAATTTTTTAAACTGCTTACACGCACCTATATAAACAGTGAACATGTAACATTCTAATGAGCACTCCTCACTATGGTTAAAGGGTCCACAGGTCTAAAGAAGCTTGGTTCGATTCTAAGAAGGGTGGCTCTTTATTTCACTGCAAATCACGAGACGTTCATACGATAAGAAAGTATATTATTTAGGTTAGTAAGGTAGGATTGGGGAAGGTAGAGTTTTAGAGGAAATGTACCCACCCTTGCATGGAGAGACAATAGTAAGCCATTTAGGAAACAAAACACACAATTCCTGCCTGGGACTCCACCAACACCAATCTTCTTGTCCTCGTAAAGCTATACTAAATGAGCCTGACACTCAGACCACGTTCTTATATGTGCGAGATTCTTTGTGATTCTAACCAAAATATTTACAGCCCGACAACCAAGCTTAGTCGGCAGCGTGTCTATCTACTGAGTTAAGGACCCCAGACTCGATTCCTGCCATGGCCAAATAATGTATCATTGGTGAAATGAGGGTTTCCACTTTCCCAGTGATGAATTCACGGCCGGGGGCTGGAGGTAATTTCTGTTCAATGTCATCAAACTCATTAATCAATTTTTAAATAATCACCTACACATAAGTTTTAAAGTTAATGTAATTTTTGTTTTTAATCTACCTTGTTTAATTATTTTTAAGGAAGAATATTGGGGTAGTCTACGTAAGCTAAAGTACCGTGTATAGTTTTATAAAACATATTTAAAACAAATTATATGCTTATTAAATAAATTTGAAATGAAAGGTTATTTTTTAAGACTAATAAAATTAAATAAAATATTAAAGATTGTGATTATGAAAATAATAACTCAATATTATGAAGATGTTAAGTTGGCAATTAGTTATTGGAGGGAGAATTAAGATATAGTATTGCTATTTCACAAAAAACAAACTCATCGCGGGAACCTTGTAAAAACCCAATATACCAAGTTTTAGCCCGATCAGTAAAATAATTTTTGTTCTTAGCTGAGATAAAGACAGACAGAGAGACAGAATCACAAAAATCGCTTTGTTGGTTCCAGGGAGTCATGAAACGTCGGTATATTTAAAATTTTCTAAAATCCATCGTAAGTAAACTAGCTTTAGATCATTTAACAATAAATTAATATTGAATGGTTTATTTTAGGAAACACACATATCCTATGTATAATTATTATTTATAATGTAAAAAAACTTAACACATACCCACTTTGAACCCACTTTGAAACAAAACACTAAATCAATTTATCAAAATCTTTAAATTAAAAAAAATTTACTCAGTAAGCTACCCTTGGACAAATTTTCCTCCCAAAAAACAAATACAATATACGATTTTGTTTGTCATGTCAAACATTTCTTAGATCTACATTTTAGACAAAATAGTTTTAAAAATTTCAAGAATATTTCAAATTTTTGAAAATCACTTATTATTAAACCACCCTCAAATGAATTTTTACCCAATATACAAGTAAGTCCATACAGGGTTATTTGTCAGGTAAAACATTTCCTAGATATCAATTCTAAACAAAATCGTTAGAGCCATTCTTGAAATGTTTGTAATGCAAAAAAAAAAACTCATCAGTATGCTACCATATTTTAGGGGTAGGATAAAATAAAAAATTAAAGTTCTGAGGGCCTATAGCATTTAGATTTCAAAATCCATCAGATCTGTGGACGGGGAAAAACAGACAAACAGATGGATATGGGGACAGACCTAATTGTAAAATCGAAATTTTAAGGTTTGAACACACATAAAACGTAAAAAATAATCATAATCTCGAGGTCAACAATTTTCACAATCACAATAGGCCTTCTTTCTCTAGATATGAAAAAGTAAAAAATCAATACACCCGGCTGTAATTCGAACTCCAACTTCCACCATTGCCAGAAAGCTAGAGTAGATGAGTCTGAAATGTAATCCATGTATCCACCTAAGCGGTTAATGTCAGTCTTAAACACGCATTTTATGAGTTACAATAAATTTAAATTGAGCAACCCTTGATTTTAACCAAATATAAAATTGCAAGGTTTTTTTCTAAAACGGACACCGCGCTCGAGTATAATCTAATCTGACTAATCTCACTATATTTCAAAGATGCTGGTTCAGGAGATATGGTGGATCATGCAACCCCCCTCTAACTCCTCCCACCTCCAGCATGCAACCCCCTCTCTCACTGCCCCTTTCTACCTCCCCCTTCCACCATGCCATCCCTCCTTCACCTCAACCATCCTCATGGGACATTTTACGAATGGAAGTGTGTATTACATTTTAAGTAAGGATTCATGTACTCGCCTCCTCTTTCCCAAGAGAGGACTAAAGAGTGCAAAACTCCCAAATCGCATAAGCCACTTCTAAAAAGGAAGTGTGCCCTACCCATGAGGGCACTATCTCCAACCCTTTTACCCCCTAACCCCTAAGGGGTCAGACCACAAACTATTTTCTGTTTGGAAGGACGCTTCAACGTAACAATTTATCTAAAGTAAGCTATGAATACACTATCTTCACGTTGTTTAGAAAGGATCGTAAATGACTTCCAACAAAAGGCTCATACTATTACTGAAATGTGAGTATTTAACGTGTACTTTGTGATCCGATTGATTATAGTATCCCACAACAAACTGACGTAATTCTAGAACAGATACGTCAGACCTTTTTCTATCCGTTAGTTCATCACTGTGAAAGGGAAGTCTATACTCCTCAATTATACGCTTTTCAGCCATATCAGGAATCAAAAACCCAAGACCCTTGGTGCTCAGTAAGCAGACGCACTCCCAATATCAAAATTCCCATAACTTTTTCAATCCAACAATGTTTGTTTTAATGTAAGTATATTTATTCGATAACCCAACCTCATCAAAGTGTAAAATTGATGAAAAAAGAGATCAGTACTCAGGGGCCCCAGAAGTTCTTTGGAAGTGGGGGAGGGTAGGGGCTCAACTGAGATTGATCCGGGGTTCCTTCCTGTGCAGAATTTTAAGCCCTGGATGATTCTTGAAATTATTTGAAGAAAGATTTATTCTTCATAGGCAGTACTTTTTTATTACTTTCCTTGTCATCAAGTACAGTAATAGCATGCTAAACCCGCTTCGGTGGCTGCATGGTATAAGACGATACTATCAAAATAGCTTGGACTTGTATGACGGGGAGATTATGGTTCGATTCTAGTCGGAGGTACTGAAGATGGTTTTTCCTAAATGGTTTACCACTCTCTGTCAAATGTAAGTAGACCTCCTTTAAATCTGACCTTCCTCATCCCTAGCCCAGTAGCGTAATTAGTACATTAGCATATAAACCGAATGGGTAGTTAGATGTAGTGCTAGTAATAATAATAATAATAACATAATAAATGGTAATACACAATCAAAATAAATCAAACCAAGTAAACAGTGTTATTTGGCATGTTAAACATTTCCAAGATACTCTTTGGAACCAAATAATTATTACAGACCTTTGTTAAATATTTCAAGTTTTTGAAAAATCATTCATCAGTAAATTACCTATGAATACGTTTCCAACCCCCCAAAAGTTATACATTGTTATTTGTCATACCACAAAATTTCCAGATATACATTTTGAACAAAATCATTTGAGATATTTTCGAAATATTTAGAATGTTCAACCATTTCCCATCAATAAGCTACTCTTCAACAAATATTTTCCAAAAACTATTTATACAGTGCTATTTTTCATGTCAATTAACCCCTATGTATGCATTTTTAAACTCGTATTATCCATTTTAGAAAAATGTGGAAGTCAAAAAAATTACTCATCATTGAACAATCCTTAATTGAAGATCTAGGGTAAAAAAAATTTAAGTGTAGCCCTATAAAACTAAATATAAAATTTGAACAAAATCCTTCAAACCGTTTCAATAACGTGACCAGGAAAAGGCTGCCTGACAGACAGGCATACAAACGGACAAACAGATTTGAGGACAGACACAATTGTAAAATCCACTTATTTTGGTTCGTGTTCACATAAAACGTAAATATTAATCATAATCTTGAGATATATTTTTTCACGATCACAACCCTTTTTCTTGAAATGAGATAGTGAAAGGTTTTATTTGCAACCCACAAGCCAAAGGGGGATTCTGAAGCTCTCCTCCAACTAAAAAAAATTAAGATGCCTTTATAAGCCGTTAAATTAATCTTAAATTTTAAAAAAAATTATGAAAAACTAAATCTTCTAAAAGTTTATTGGGGTGGTCATCACCTAGAAGCTTTTTGAAATCTATAAGCTATTATGGGCGAAAATATGAAGCTCATTCAAATTACAACAATTTTCAAATACCTTCCTCTATTTATCCGAAAGAAAATCGTTAAAATATAGATAGAATTTTAATTTAGAAATTCAAAGGAAAAACACGCTTCTCGACAGATTGCTTACATATAATAGGAGGCAAAACAATTGCTTTCAAGATTTCTTGTTATCACATTTTGGATTGATTCTAAGTCACTTGTTAAAATAAATAAACTTTGGAAACTGTCATATTACCTACCTACCAAAACATTTTCATAGTTTTTAAATAAATATAAGAATTTCAACCAAATTGTATACAGTTGTAGTTTGTTTTTAAATTTATGTTTATGTAAGGTCATTTTTCCACTCTATATCCTCTAATATTAGAGGCAGTGAAATAAATCGAAAGGTGGACAAATTAACTATATTCCTCCTTTTTTCCGTGTTGCCTATATTTTAAAACCTTCATAAAACCTTGACCATACCCTATCTTGAAATTTACCCTAGCTTATAAAAAAGAGCTTATTTAAAAGTACACGACAGCGTGCAAACCTCAAAAATGAAAAAAATTGACGTTCCCCCTTTTTTCCGTGGACCCTTCATTTATGTAATATTAGTAACTTTGTAAACTATCAGATATTAAGGTCATTAACAACCCTACTACAATAATAAGCCTAATAATTAGACATTGAAATACATTCAGGAATCTTTTCACCTTAAAATGCATTCTCAAGTGTGACGTATAGTTACAAATCTATTTTAAGCCCAGCTTATTTCTACTAAAACAAACGATTTTTTTAAATAGATTCAAACATGGCTGATTAACTATAAAATTTTGAAATTTCCATGCTTCCTCAGGTTTTCCAGATCAATAAATTATTATTTTATATGAAAAGCTATAAATAATAATATCATAGTTTTCCCTTTTTTTTTCCAAGTTTTTGGCACAAAGATAATAAAAAATCAAGTAAATTTAAGATAGGAATAATAGTTTTAATTTGGTATTTCACAGATCATTACAAAAATATCTGTAAATTCTGCTGAATTTTTATAATTTCTTTGATTTCTCTTTGACTTTTCCCAGTCACTCCAAATTCCCTCTACTTTTTCAAGTTTTCCATGTTTTCCATCTATGAATCTTACTGTCAACCCTCTAAAAGTTTATATTGTGGAAGTCAACTTAATGAGCCCTTAAAGTACATACAGTATAGTCAAATATAATTTAACAACAATGTTTAAAAGAGGTTCAAACAAATTAAAATATATATTTTAAACCACAGCAAGATAACTTTTGAAATGTGGTTTGAAAAACCTTTTCTTCGCGTCCAAATTAAACTTTCAATTCAACTAAAATGTTGTATTAAATCAATCTAATATGTTTTAGTAGTTATGCCCATCACCCTTTGGAAATAACTAGTCTGACTTTTTTAATAATGCAACTAAAAATGTTTGATTATAAATGTGTGAATGATTTGTATGCAAATAGAATAAATACTGTAAAATAAGAGCCTTTCAATAATTTATTAAAACTTAAGGATTATTATATAAGCACGATTGTTTCAAATAAAGTACAATAATTGGTGTTACTATACTAACACTAACTAACCATATTACTATTAATAGGAAAGATTTTTCACTTTTGTATGAATTTAAGATTAAGAGCTTTTTTTAATATTTCACTAGGCCTATATCTTGTTAGAAACAATATCAACCAAGAAAGAATTTTATAAATCTACAATTTTACTGGGAAAAACAATTAGATCAACTTTTAACACTTTTTATATAAATCACCAGCTAATTATATATTTAAAAAACATATGTTATAACAATATTATTTATATAAATAATGCAAATAGACTACCTAAGTTATATAAAAAAAAGGTTTAGTAAACATGTTTGAAAGAAAAGTTAAACAAATCAATTTAATTGGTGAATTGGAGACACCCTAAAGTTCTTTCTCAATTAAAAATAGCTGAATAGGAAAGAAAAAGTCACGTAAATTCTAAGAATATTAAACAGCGATGCTAATTTTTATAGTTAGTTTTTTTAGTCTTTAAGTCATAGTTTATATACACACAAGAATGGAAATTCTTCTCCCGTAATATAAGACTGCGCTACTTAAGAGCTTAGAAATTGTCTCAGCATGTGATCAACTCAACGTTTTATAGTTAAATTGTGGTTCACCTACCTGTGAGGGAGATTTTAGTGTAAAGCTTTGTAAAAAAAGGCTTACAAGTATATTTGCCAATGTGAAAAAAAATCAAACCCTCTGTAATTAAGACAAGCAATACTTTTTTTAATCCAAGAAGCTAGTGCATAGCTCCTCGGCATTTGTTAAATCCATCCTACAAATAATATTTCGAAAAGTTATTCAATAAAGACAATAAAAAATTCACTTCAGTTGCCACTCGAAAAAAGGAATCAGTCGTATCTGGCCTGAATCATTGGTGATGGGGGCTTCTGGAGAGCTAAAATCCTGTCCGGGTGTAGTGAGCTCTGCCCCCTCCTTCTTATATCCCCTCCCTCCATCTTTAAAATGGTTTACCATTCACTCTTCAAGTAAAATATAGAAATCTTTCCTTTAAACTCTACCTTCATCATCTTCACCTTATTAGTGTAGAATGTTAGTATAATATTTAGACGGTTGGTAAGACGTTGAGGACAAGTAATAATAATAATAATAATAATAATAATATTTAGCACCGCGTCTTACTACCCGTTCGGGTTATACGCTTAAGTACTAATTACGCTAATGGATTAGGAATTGGGAGGGTTGAATTTAGAGGAAGTGAACCCGCATTTGCGTGGAGGGAGAGTGGAAAACCATTTAGGAAAAACCACCCCCAGTTCACCCGACCGAGATTCGAACCACGATCTCCCCGTCCTCGGCGGTCGAGCTCAACAGGACTAGCGCGTCAGCCAACTACACCACCGAGGCAGGTGACAAGTAATAAGATACACCTGTTGTTTCAAACATAAATTGCAAGATAAATACTATATTGCTCCAAGACGAATTGGGAAACTTAATCTTAAGACTCAAAATATGTGAGAAACTCTACCTTAATTAAACGTTGATATTTAAAACGTATACAACTATCCATAATTTCATAACTTGAAACATTTACCAAACATAAGAAATTACTAAACCATTCTTATAATGAACTTAAGGAAACACAGTAGCTTACATTGACTTCATTCTTTTCAAGCGCTATTGTTATTTTGGCTTCTCATCATTGAAGCGCCAGAAAGTTAGACAAATCCGTTATACAGAAGTCAAGGGCAACTTTTATACGAATTCTGTTGTCATTGAAAATAGTTAGATAAAAAAACAGTAAATAATTAATGTATGCTTATTTACAGCAATAATTTCAATAGGCCACTCAATACAAATTAATACTATTTGTAACTTTTAGTAAAGGCTATGAATATCATTTATAGAAGATATACATTATATTTTTTGTATTATATAAGTTTTTTGAAATATATAAATGAAGTTCGTAACCTACTTTGATATCCTTAAGTCACATATCTTTAAAGGAATAATATTCAGTTATGTGCCAGTGTAGTTTTTTTTTACTTTCATCATGAAATATTAATTTATTATTATTTTACGTTCTGTGATCCATAGTACGTTATCAGGTAATCCTTACATTTAAAAATAAACATTTTTAATAATATTTAGCAAACAGACATAGCAAAAATCATTGAAGTACACTTACTAAAACTGACACTATATTCTAGAAGACGTATCATAATAGAAGTAAAATTTTGAAATAAATAGGTCGGCTGAAATTTAAAAAAAAATGCATTTAAGCTGCTCTAGAAAGGATATATAGTAAAATTTTGAGGTTGTGGTTAGGATTTAGTGGGAACACACCTAGGGAAAGTGACCAAAATTCTTACCATTCTAAGGCCAACATCAAAAATCAAAATCAAGCATGTTATCTCTGAGCTACCTATATCAATAATTTAACTTTGCACCTCAAATACATGTTTTCATATTAATATTCAAACATAATACTCGAATAAAATTCTTATAAAGATTGAATATTCTCCAAGAAAAAGGTTGGTGAAATGTCATACTTAGTATTAAATAATATTTAATCAATGGATAGTCATTACTTGCATGAAAGTGTACCTATAATATAAAGGTCACACTAAGATGGTGATTCAACTTTTCCAAATGTCTCATAACTGGGACGCTGAAGTTAAGATTCAAAGTAAATTGTCACTGACGATAACTTGACGGGACTTTCCTAACAAGAGAGCGCCATTAGGAGAATCCGATTCACCACTTGATAGTGCAAAAACGATCTGAAGTTAAATCAATTATATTTTTAGCCTGTGGTCTTATGGTGTTGTCCACTGGGTTTAAGAGCCCGTCTCACCTCGTGGATGACACCTAACTTAAGCAGGTAATACAACTCGAACCAGACGTATCGTCGTGATGTGGTTTTACGAATTCTAATTTTTTTATTTTTTTTTTAAACTGGTGCTTTCAAAATGTAAAACTCAGAATATACGAAACAATATTTTAACAGTTGCTCTCTGTGGGTGTGAAACGTGGTCTCTTACCTCACATGATTAAATTAAATTTAGGGTTTACAAAAACAAGTTGCTTAAGAAGATATTTGATCAAAAAAGAAATGAGGCTACTGGAGAGAGGAGGTGTTTACATAATGATGATTTAATACCCTGTACTCATCTAGCACCACGTCTTACTACCCGTTCGGGTTATAGGCACTTACGCTAATGTGTGATTGGTGATAGGGTGATTGTGAGATGAAATGGAGGACCTACAGTTTAACGTGGAATCCGAACCACGGTTGAGGCCTGGCATTCCACACATTCACAAGTTATGATTAATACACGTCTTGTCAGAGGTGAAGGAAGGGTTTTGGCAATCTGATAAATCCGTGCTGGGACTGAGGATTGAGCCCCGGACCCCTAGCACAGAAGTCCGACACCTTACCCCTAGACCACCAGGTCACCAGCAGATCTGTGAAGTGTTTTTATTTACGTGTTAAACATAAATCTTATAAACATAGTTATTTTCAGCATCATCAGGTCAATATCTAAATGACCGGCCACATGGTGTAATACCCATAGCCCCTGGCTGCTGACCTAAAGGTCTAGGGTTTCGAATCCCTACTGGTACAGGGGGATTCTTCTCAAAGGGAGATAATTCTCATAGTCACCAGGGTTTGGTTAATTAGGCTTTAATTAGGTTAAGATATTCATTGGATCCACCCTGTCATATTCGCTATTATCATCATCTCATCTCATCGGGACATGGAAAAAGCCTCCACGGAAAGGTTGTACGATTAGTTCATTCGGGCGTCCCCTGGGCAACGGTAAATAAATAACAGCTAATCTTTCCACAAACTGAGCTACAGATTGATGTAGCCCTGACATGTCATTATTATTAATATTATTATTCTTAATATTACATAACACAATTCATTACTCATTATAAAATAGGGAAAATTGGGTACCCAAGTGTTTGGAATAGTAAAATACCGTATTAAAAACTATTTAAATTAAATATAATTACATATAAACGTACTTCATGAGAAAATATGTATAATAAAGGTCATATTTAACTCAAATAGTATATAATTGTGTCTTTTGTATGATCTTTAAAATCCAGTTCAAAAAATTTACAGACAAATTAAATGACAAAATGAGGCTTATCTGTAGAAGAGCTCTCTAAAAAATAAATGTATAACAGATGCCATATTTATATTAAATACATAAATGTGGAATACAAATGAGCTTGTATTACTTTTTATATATTTTTATTTAAAAAAATTACTATCTTTCTCGGTAAACCTACATTAATAAATCAAACTCAAACGTTATTTAGCTCATTACTCTTGAAGGTTCTCAAGAATTTGATATTATCCAAATGGGAGGTAATTCAAATTAACTTTGAGTTTTTAAAGTTTTATTAGGAACGATAGACTACCTTTTCTCCCTCCACCAACCACACCCCCTTTCATTCTCGTGCTTGCTTGCTTTCTCTCTATTTAGCTCTCATTTTATTTTATTAAGTACTGAAAAATACGTAGTATATACAATCTTAAAGGAAAGTCAGACTATTCGTATTTATGAAACATTTTCTTTTTAGTATCTAAAGCTATTTTTAAAGCATGCTAACTTTAAGAAAGGACCATTAAAAAAAAAGGCAAGTCATTTCTAGTAAAACAGCTCTCCACCAAGAAATGTGGAGATTTAATAAGACGTTCAACTGGTAGATAGGAAAACATAGTTGTTGAAGAAGAAATAAAAATATAATAACCTTTTAGTAATGAATTACTTTTTAAATTTTAAAAATGTTTTATTTCTGTAACTAAGTGTTAAAGTTAGGGAGCTACAGCAACCCAGCGGTCCACCGCCGTTAGTGATTGTATTACCATCATTTTAGGAAAGAGGGTGTCATGTGGTCAGCACAACGAGCCCTTAAGCCGCTAATCTCAATTTTCTAAGCCATAGCTGCTACTTCTTTAGTAACTCCTCATTTGTCCTATGAGGCTGAGTTTGACTCCGCTTCAGACCTACTGATTTACAGATAAAATTTGAATGACCCAGGTATTGAGCCTGGGACCTCTGGATCTATAGCTAGGAACTCTGACTCCTAGACCACATGAGTGGTTGAATCAATTAATTAACAAGACATTAATTGGAAACACATAATATTAGAAGATCTTTAACCTTTATTTCAACTCAAAAGGCAAGAAAAATATTCAATGAAATTAATCAAAGTGACAATTTGAGATTTATCAAACTAAACACACGTTGGCTGAACCAACATATTTATTTTAGTGCTACGCGTCTTGAGAAAGGAAAATTTTATATTGCGGAAGATTTTAGCTCAAATTAATACCCATATTCTTTCACAATCTAAATAAGACAAACTACAAATTCTATAGAAAAGTTTTCTAGACTACTGATTAAATAAATTACATTCTTCCATCTAAAATACAAACAAAACATTATTTACTTCCAACAAAAGTTTTTACACTACCATCACGAATCGCACACTCTTTAAAACTTAGGGTTATAAAAATTTGAATTTTCAGTGTTTTGTTACAATTATTCAGCGTGACATTTTCTAGCCGATTATGACAGGATTTAATTTAAAAAATAGTTGAACTAAATAAAAGACACAACTGTCAGACCCATTTCCATCAATTCTCCACTGTTAAAGGGGAAGTCCCAATTTAAACAACAATATATTTATTGAACATTTCAGAATTCAAACCTGTAATGCTTATCTCAGTAGACAAACAGACGCTCTATTGACCAAAATAAGGAGTGGGATCTTTTACATTTTAAAATATTTGCTGTAGGTATTGAACGCTTTGGACGTTATAATCTTAAAATAATTTTTGTTCTCACTTACCAAATCTATTTTGAAAGTTCATATAGTGTGTTTGTCTCAAAATGAGTGCGTCAACGTCTCAATCTAATCAAATTTGTAATGCTGAGGATTTAATAATGAATCAAACAGGTAAGTCTGCAGCCGATATACTAACAATGCTCAAGAATGGGGATGTGTCAGACTCCTGGATTTCTAGTGATGAAGATGACAATGATCAAGTAGTTGTGTATGTCCAAACTAGAAGTATGAGGTGAGTTGGTGCTGATGAAGGGATTAAAACAGATGCTGTAGGCATGAACGAAATGTTTGATTAATTTGTTGCTGTTCAAGACTCTGATGAGGTGAGTGATGAAGTAAACAAACTGGATGATTTTTATGTTCCTGAAAATAGTGAGCCAACTGACAGTGATAGCTATGATAGTTCACAAAATAAAGATATAAAATGGCGGCATAGGCCCCTTTCTGTTTTGACTAAGATATTGAATTATACAAATAATGATTCTGATAACACTGACATTCTTTCCCCTGTTGCTTATTTCCTAAAATACATAACCAACGACCTATCTGCTCTTATGGCTGAGATGACCAACATTTATGCATTACAGTCAAACAAAACAAAACTCAAACCAACAAATGCGTGTGAAATAGATACTTTGATTGCATTACATATTGGTGTAGGAACACTCAAGTTTCCTCCCCTGAAACTTTTTTGGGATACTACTTTGAAAATGAATATGTTCTTAGATAATTTGGCCAGGGACCGATATCTTGAACTTCGCACAAACTTACATTTGGTGAACAATTTAGAAAGACCTAATGATTATAGTGATAAACTATATAATATTCGTCCAATATTCAATTCAATCCGGTAAAGGTGTGCCCAGCTACTAGTGGAAGAATAAATTTGCATTGACAAGCAGATAGTTCCATTTACCAGAAAATTGTTTATCAAACAATATGTCAAGGGAAAGCCTACATCGGGGGGGGGGGGG
>CABFWB010000628.1:225637-246534 GCA_902151455.1 Timema bartmani | reverse complement strand
ACACCAAACTGTGCAGTAAAGATCAACGCTTTCACTGGAATGTGTGTACACAAGGTCACATCACCACTGCACAGGATGATTGCGAAATTCCAGCTGACCATGAAATATTTTTGTATTTCTTTGAATCGTGTTGTAGCGAAAACGCGTAACGTGATATCACGTATAACGAGGGATACCTTATTTAATGGTCCCACTGTGCATTTTTCTCATTTATTTTAGTTATTCCAAAAATTAGAATTAATAAATACAAAACATATTAAGAGAAGTGTTATATGATGCAGCTCAACTAAGAATTATGAAACACTGAAAATTAAAGTAGATTTCCATAGACCTTTACCCTATATTTGTTACTAGCTATAAAACCACTAACCATTCTTGCAATTTCAATTTTGTTGAGCCTCTCAGGTGATTTAGTCTACATTGCCTCATCGTGTAGCGAAGATAGTTTTTAATGCGTCAAAGCATTGAAAAACTTCTTTTTGCAGTAGCTGACGTAGCTGGTATCACTATCAGAGTTTTCAAAATCTCTTCAATGTATGCTCCAAGCACATTTTATTTTTACTATGTTAACATAGTGGGAACATTGTATCTTGCCTCAATAAGATGTTTACATTATCTAAAAGTTTTACTATATTATTTTGGGGGGGTAAAAATGATACTTTTTACCTCCCTCAATTTTTTGGCGGGGTAAAATTTACCCCCGTACCCCCTAGTTCCTGCGGCACTGCTCCTAACTGTACTTGGTTATCAGCGTCAAGTAATTCATGTATGTAACAACTAAATCAAGGTACGTTGCTGACAACATTGATAGCGTATGATCTATAAGGGCGCTACCCATTAAGTCCAAAACACAAATATGAAAAGATTGAAACTAAAGACTCTGGGAAGTATTCCGATTGTGCTCATAGGTACGGCCATTAACTCATACAGCTCCAGGTTTCCTAGATATATAAAAAAAACTCAGGTACTAGAGAACTATATCCTAGATGATTTTAGTTCCTTTAGTTCGGTTAACCTACCGCGTGAACGTCAAGGTCACAAAAGGGGTGCATACCAACTCCCATAAGTTAGGGATTAATAAGCCTCAATTAGGACAAAGTTATCACAATCGTGGTTCACCATGACAGCGCTCACGATCAAATGATATAATAAAGATGTATATAGGATGCCTAGCCACAGCAAGCACAGAGCTTAAGGAACCCATCTATAGGGTACAGAATAGAATCAAATAAATGAAGTATAGAGGCCAAGCGTGGACATGCCAAGCCAAACGCGACAAAAGGAGAACACAATAACTTAGAGTATATGAGGCCATGAAGAGGGCCGAAGGACCTAATTAGGTCATTAAAAATCTAAGAATAACACCCATTTAACTAGAGCTGACGTTCCCCCAGCAATAAAAAGTAGCCTTATCAAAAAACTATTACTATCGAGCGACTAAGCTTAGTTTACGACTACTAGAACAACATATAGTCGTTAACCGCTCTTCAAAACAATGGTTATGCCGTATATAGTGACATATAATATAAGCAAACAAAACCTATAATGATTTAAATACATTATTCATATGTGGTTGAGACGTTAAGCGTTTACTCAAACACATCCAGACATAGACTAGTACATGGCTAGCGAAAGCAATTATACTTAGCACATTAGCTAACTGCAACGAAACCATAATCCCTGCGGGATTCCAGTCTTCTAATCTTAATTGATGGGCTGAATGTCCACAAGAAGTGCAGCGGCTGCGTAGAATATTGACGAGGATATCCATGAAGTGGCGGGGTGCTAGCTGCAACGAACCCTTGTCACGGGTCCATCCGACGCCATAGCGCCTTGGCTCAGCACTCTTTGTTATTAGTCGATTACACGCTGAACGTAACCAGATATATGAATGTCTAGTGGGTAACTATGAATCGTTCTATCTTCCTTTTTGTTAGTACAACATTTTCAACATCTACTCTCCGACTCAAACCAAAATAGGAAGGGATAAAAAAAGGTTTGTTCGACCAATCAAGTCTCAGAGCTAGAGCGCTCGAAGGGGTATAGACGCATGCGTGAAGTGCAGACATTTAAAAGGGGGGAAACGAGACATATTTCGTTTCAATACATTCTTGTTGTTGTGTTTGACCACTCAATTTAAGTTAAATGTAACTCATTGGAAATGACCCCGGAATGCTACCACTGCCTCAGCTAGGCCATGGGAAGTCCAAACTCTACCATAACACATGACTGAGTTATTGTTTACATGAAGTGAGGCAGAAACACATAACTGTGTGAGCTAATTTCCATTAGCTCGGCACAGCCCTTGGAAGGTAAGCTATTGATCTCTTTGAATTGTTTACCTCTCCTTAATATGTAGAGAAAGAAACAATTACTAGTAGCCTACATAGTTGATTTATACATGATGAAGGATATGGAAGGTAAATATCACAAAATTGTATAAGTAACAGAAATAAATTAATTATAAAAAAACATAATGAGAAATAGGATTACATATGGTTAACAATATAATGCACTGGAAGCATGACGATAATCGTGTTCGGCTATAAATGTCAAAAATATTCGATCGGACAACCGGGTATTGATACAATCTAAAAGGAAACCGTCAAGGTTAGATACAAGAAGTGGTAGTTTGCTTTGATAACTCAAGAAACATGGATATCGGTTCTAGCTCGAGCGATGAAGTGTCTAACACCACTCCACTACGGTAAATGGGGAAGTGGAGTTCAAGGAATACATTTAAGACAATATAGCCGGGCTAACGCCGGACTAAATTCAGTAAGGTATAAATATGAGAAATAGTAAAAACATTTCCATAACAAAAGATCCTATATTTTTGGAGTTACTAAAACGAATACTATTCAAGCTAGCTCGCTTGTCTTAAGCCTCAGGGAGAGTCATATACTCCCTCGAGTTGTAATATCCTATAGAAGAATCTTCTATTTTTCAACCCATACAAGGCTAACAATCAGGCATCTACACGGAATTATACAATGGCTGGTCCTTTCCTCATAAGTACTGTCAGAGCACTCAATAGTATATTTATTCGATTACTCACACCTGGGGGTGTACATGAATACTAGTAGACACTATCCTTGAATACTTAGATCAACAAGGGCCGGAAGAAAGTACTACTCACGCGGGCCACTACTTCAAACTAGCAGTGTTCCCGCGGATTGCGCACCACAAATAGTTTCACAACAGGTGTCAACAAGACTGCATCCAGTCAATGACCTAACTACGTCCTGGACAAACGTGTTAGATTACCTGCTTGTAGCCTTACGGAAATTAAAAGGTGAACATGCCGTTTAGGGCGTCATGAAATATTACCATGCCTTAAGGGCTCAGAAAAGAAAAATGGATTTATGAGTTAGGGTCAACTTGAACACCTGGACCTACACTCATACAGCACCCGTATTTAATCTGCGTCTGATGGACATAGAAAAAATTGTAGCCAGACTACCTGACAAAAGAAAGCATGTCTGATCGACATGGGACATAAAGTTAGTCTCCCAGACTAAAGAAAACATGTCTGATGGACATAAAAAACATAGTTAGTCACTCTGACTAAAGATAACATTCAAATACAACAAATTATGTCTGAAGGACATACAAATTATATTAGTCATTCTGACTAAAGAAAACCTTCTAGTAAAATCAGTTATGTCTGATGGACATACAAAGTAAGGTTAGTCACTCTGACTAAAGACAACATGTCTGATGGACGTAGAAATAATATTAGTCATTCTGACTAAAGACAACATGTCTGATGGACGTACAAATTGTATTAGTCATTCTTACTAAAGAAAACATTCTAATAAAACCAGTTATGTCTGATGGACATAAAAGTAACTATCAATATAACACAACAGGCCATATTTGAGGGACATAGCAATCTACGTCAAACATTTGGCTTAGTATTCATGGATACAAAAGAGGCTTCCTCTGCGTGGTGGTGGTGAGTCCGTCGCCTGACACTTCATGACCACCAGTATTTTATGCCAGTGAAGATCGGTGCAGAAGTTCTTCCTTCGATTAATTACAATGAAATGCCATAAAGTGAGTCCCGGGTGATCCGTGATATATAGCTACGTAACTGCGTCAGAACAAGAATTCCACCAGGAAATCCAAGGAGAAGAGGGAAGGGGGTAGAGTGGGGAAGAGTATCAAGGAAAGTCCGCTGGCGCAGTGGCGCTATTTGAAGGAGCGTCGAGTTGAGGAAAATTTCGTTCTTTTCCAACCACGTGTGTTCAACGAACAAGACGCTGCAATGCCGGCCCTCCCAGAACGGCTCACCAGAGCATGGTGTTTGTATCAGGCAACATCAATTCAGGGTGAGTCAATATCTGCTACATTTTAATGGAATAGATTAGTTCTGATTCTCTTGCTTTGAAATCTTTATAGAATACTTGATTGTAGATGTCATTTTATGTAAAGGACATGCTACATCTTGAAGGCCCTGAGACGGTATGCTTTGGCTCTCTTGAAGGCCTTGGGATGGTAAGCTCTTGCTCTCTTAAAGGCCCTGGGTCTAAAGGTAGAGGGAGGTTAGTAATCTACATATTTACAAAGGACATGAAATGCAAGATTTAAATAACAATACCATAAATGGTTTATTCAAAGCAAAAACAAAGTAGAGTTCAATTACATGGTCTCAATAATCGTACTGAGTTCTGTGGAAAATCATATTAGAAATAAACAGGCATTTAGCGCAGTTCATTAGAGAGAAACTTCCCTCATACTTGACATATCAAACAATCAGATGGGCTAGACTTTAAGAGACAAACAACCCACAGTGTTGAAACGAGTACATTAATAACTTAATAAATCAGTTAATAAATTTGTAAGGTTTATATAAGGGCCTTATGGGCCTTATTATATTGTTTCAAAGGCGTCTGTGTTGCATCAACTAAAGCAGACTTCAACAATTTAAATAATAAATATAAGGTATATTTATTAGACATTTTTAAAATACGCGAGAGTTTGGCTAACAGACTTTAGTCAAACTCCCGCGGGATTACCTGACCTATACTTTCAGTTTAGAAACTTTCATTTACTTGTGAACTCAAAGTAAATAAATTACTATAAACAAAGTCTAGCGAAAACATTTAAACAATGTTCAACTATAAATTAATCACTAATTAATTTTTATCTATCATACAATTTACGTTACAAAGTTAAATTTTATAAGTATTCATTATAACAAAAGAAATCAAAACATTATTATTAGCAACATTATTTCAGAATGAAATGTTAATAAACTTGTCCATAACAAAAATTATCAAAAGTTATCATTATGTAAAGATCAAAATAAACAGCTGTCTCTAGCGCCCAAGTGGCGACAGACATATTATAGTTTAATATATGGTTTAAAAAAAATCAGCAAAAATTACAACGCCTAACACGGCTTATACAAAAAGTTAAAGTTTTTGATTATAGAATTCAAAATATACGTCACCATAGTTTACGTTCGTAGTCTATCATGGATGATCCTGACATAGTCCTGGTCCTAGGAATATGTTCATCCGTCCAGTGTCGATTGAATAGTCAGTTTATCAACACGATTTCAGCACTTTAAATAGGGTTTTTCATAGACGGGTTGCAAGGTGGGGGGAAAGAACAATTCTGTCGGTGGCCTTCCTTCTAGAAGGAATGGAACATCACGTAGCTTGTTGATGTTGTCCCATTCATCATCTAGAGCAGTGATTCTTCAATCGGATGTTATTTCTGTAGTTCTGGAATCTTCCACCAGGGGGCAGGTGGATAGTATTCTGTTGATCGTGGATAGTTTGGCACGGGTCGTCTTCAGTGTCTATTTGATTTAGTCGGAGTGGACTTCGATGAAGGGGTCTAGTGGCTGGCGTGGTCACATCTCCGCTTCTACCCGGTGTTGCTAGTCGTTGCTCTAACCACAAGATAGATTTGGTGAGTACAGATTCCAATGTATTCCACTGTTCTAGAGAATTGATTTTATTGATTAGAATTGTCTATTACGTTGTGTCAAATTACAGGAACTACAATAGTGAAGTGTACTATTGTAGGGTTTAGAATAATATTGAATATTATTTGGAGCGGGTAGTATGAATCAGCGGCGAATTGTGTATGAAGTTTAGAATGGGACCCGAGTTCTATTGTAACACAATGTTACATAATTGCACTGTGAGTGTATTTTAAAAAAACTCAGCAATTTGTGTTGTAGGAAATTAATTGATAGGCTCAAAAACATAGGCCTCCTCCTCTTCATCATTTATGCTATTCTCCATTTCCAGAAAATCTTTATTGGTGAGTTCTGTTGAGTGAGATTGGAGCAATTCCTCTGCATTTGCCTGGTCTATGTCCTCAAATCCAACAGATCTTGCTATGTCAATGATGTCATGCCTTGAATTGGAAGGCTCGTGTTCAGGATCAAAATCATGAGAATCAGAAACTTTAGGCCAAATATTTTTCCAAACTCCCTTCATACAGGACTGTTTAACTTCTGCCCATGCATCTCCAATGTTGTCAATACCACCAACCCTAATACCAAACTGTACAGTAAATATCATTGCCCTCACTGGAATGTGCGCGCACAAGGTCACGCCACCACCGTACAGGATGATTGCGAAGTTACAGTTGACCATGTATTAATTTTTATTTTATTTTGAATCACGTTTTAGCGAAAATGAGTAAAGTGAGATCGCGTATAACGAGGGATACTTGTATTTAATGGTTCAATTGTGCATTTGTCTAATTTATTTTAGTCATTCCAAACATTAGAATTAATACACACAAAACAAATTGAGGAAAATTATATCTGATGCGGCTCAGCTAAAAATTATGAAACACTGAAAATTAAAGTAGGTTTCCATACACCTTTGCCCTATATTTGTTACTAGCTATAAAACAACTAAATAGTTTTGCAATTTCAATTTTGTTGAGCCTTTCAGGGAATTAAGTCTACATTGCCTCATTGCGGAGCGAAGATAGTTTTTAATGCGTCCAAGCATCGAAAAACTTCTTTCTGCAGTAGCTGATGTAGCTGGTATCACTATCAGAGTTTTCAAAATATTTTCAGTGTGTGCTCCAAGCACATTTTATTTTTACTATATTAGCTTGTGTCTTGCCTCAATAATATCTTTCCACCATTATGTAAAAGTTTTACTATTTTTTATTTTTTTTTTGAGGGAGGGTAAAATTAATACTTTTTACTCCCTTCAATTTTTGGAGGGGTAAAATTTACCCCCGTTACTGCGCTACTGCGACCCAGCTTCGCTACTCTTTACTCGCCTTGCTCAGAAAAGGATGCATCTGACTCTCACCGCGATGGCCTAGTTCACAGTGAGGACTTATACCACCGAGAAGCTAACTGGGACCGAGTCCGACAACACACAACCTCCCCGCCAGTAGACCCTCGGCTTCATTAAAATAAATCTCACTATTCTCGGAATACTCGACCAAAAGCGGAACTTTTTAAAAAAAAAAAAAGGAAGAGTGAGAGGCCCCCGAAGCCCATACTGCTACGTGTGAAAGCTGACTTTACTATTGCTCTCTCCACATGTGCAACTAAGCTATATTAGAAGGGATGGGTTCTATGTGTGTGGGTCAGTTTGAAAGCTATGCACTTTACAATGCGTGATAGTTTGAAAGAAAGATATGACTCTAGTAAAGAAAGGGGGGAGGGGGGGGGGCGCAACTCCAAGTAGACTGAAAAAGAAAGAATCCCATCCCACTGAGTGGAAGTAAGAGAGGGGAAAAAAATCCTCGACAAAGGTGAAGGTATAAACCTGCGTAAGTATAATGTAGAATGCATGCTCTGTTACCAGAGATATGTTTTGCGCATATCCCCGTTATCGTGGTTATTTTACGCGAAATGTAAGGGATCTAATTATATCTAAGGGACAGTTGTCACTTAGATTTTTAAAAAAAAGCTATTGTGCTATATTATACAATGGAAAAAACCGTCTCTAACGGGACAAGTCGGGAGCAAAGTAGTATTTCACTTGTTCTTGTAAAGATGCCAAATGCAAATCCCAATCACCCAGTCATGAACCACGAATCAAGCGTAGCAGTGATCAAAATTATAGTAATGCATAGTAATAAAATGTTTCCCATTTCACCATGGCAATTGTTCATTTATTTGAGACTGCTTTCGCCAATAGCTTTGCTGACTTCATCAATTATTTTCAATGCTTCGCCATCATTATTATGTACCCTTTCCCTTATAATGTTACACTTCTGTTTTAATCTGTTCAACTCAGACAAATTTGGTGGTGTGTCAGAACCATAGTCATATGGAACTCTAAGCATCGAGTATAGTACTTTCCAATAAAAATTTGATGAATTGTTGATGGAGAATACAGACCATGTTCTGTGCATAAGAAATGGCATCAAGTCCACTCCCCTCAATACATTTTTTAAGGTCATGTAAGGATTCAAAGCATACATGAAGTTCCCCCACTCTCAACAATCAATAATATGTTTTGTAGACTGCTGGATATTTACAGCACGTTCATAAAGATACATATCCAATATTATGATTGTCTTAGCTGTTTATGGCCCATTCACTGATATTGCTATGTCTTCTGCCATGCACATAGCTATATTGAGTAAATCATAATCGTTAGGAGGTGTTTTGATTAATGGAGCTACTATAGAATTGATGGTTTTCTTGATTGTATCTTCATTTATTTCAGTGCTATAAACATTATGTTAGTATAAGGTATTCAAAATAGAACAATATATACATAGTACATCTATTTTGAATCAAAATTCGTGTTTCTTCACCCCCAAAAAGTTGTAAATTGACATATTCGTAAATGATATTGATGGAAAATGAAAGAAATCCCATCTTTAACGTAATTTTGAAAATAACCATGAAAATGCAAGAATAAAAGATGGCACTAAAGAGTTTATGATCATTCCCACCAGTAGCTATACTTCCTTGACAAAAAATCAAACTTGCCACACTAAGCCTGCTTGGGTGACATTTTACACCTTACAATACAGTTAAAGCAACCTTTTTAAGTATGACTCGTTGAATCGATCTTTCACCAAATATATTCAATGCATTCAATTTTTTGCTTGGATCGATGCCAGATCTCTTGATCTACATCGATCCAGATAGTAAAATAAAACATATGCAGCAAGCATCTCTTCAACTGACTGCATACGGCAAATACTAACGATGCATGTCAGCATGGATTGGGGGGGGGTGGGGTGGGAGGGGGGAGGGAGGAGGTGGAAGACGTAAGATTGGTGATTACTAGAGCCCAGATTTTTATGTGGTACTAACCTACAAAATATATACATAAATATGTAACAAAATCAGTTAAAATATGTAGTAAAATATGTTATATTGTGAAAATATTTAATATTGAATAAAATTCCTTTCCTTAAGTTTATAATGTTAGAAAAAACTCAATGGCGTTAGCCCACAATTAAATCATGCTGACTAAGCATTGTTGGTGGAGATACTGTCAATTTATGCTGATAGGGAGTGTCATGTGCTCAACACAACGAATCATCCAGCCATTAAGCTCAGTTTTCTAGACAAGAGCCGCTAATTTTTCATTCAAGTAGCTTCACATTTGTCCTCACTAGTCTGAGTTTATGCCGTTCCAGACCCGGTGTTTTGCAGAAACTTTGGAAGCGCCAGGAATCGAACCTAGGACCTTGGGATCTGTGGCCATGAGTTCTGACCACTATTCCACATAGGTCACGTTAACAATGCAGACAAACATTAGTGGAACGAAATTGGATTTTATGGCTGTAAGTTTTTGAAGGCCACTCTTCCAAAACACTTAACATATCGGCTATCACTTGTAGTCTATTAGCTTATAATTTGTGAACTAACTACAAGTATGAGGCTGTGGTCGAAAGAAATGTTGGGGAAGGAGGTAGGGAAAGGAATGCAAACTGTGTGAATGTTTGTCACGTGGAATTGTGGGAAAATTCTCTGACAGCTGATGTTATGTTTTCTTGCTGCTCTATATTCGTTTCTTCTCCCGACCAATGAATAACGGGAAAATGAGCTAATCACATCCAAGAACTATTGTTTTTATAGCTCGTAGAGTTGTGTTTACAAACTGACACGCCACGTGAGAGACGTGCCGCTGAGACCACTTTATGGCAACGCCACATTCTTTCCCCTTCACAGCACGAGAAACATTTGACACAAAGGTATGTTACGGTAACTGTAATCCTCTCTGACGAGCCAGCATATCTAACTTGGACTTTTCTCACTGCCATCCCTTCACTGATTACATTTCTTTATGAAAGTATAGATTGCCTGAAAATTAGTGACTCAATATTTTAAAGTATTTTTCTCAAGAAAGACATAAAAATAATACCTCAGTAAATAAACACACAAAATATGTAATTTTATGTAATAACTTCTAAAATATGTAGAATACAGTAAAATATGTAAAAATATATAAAATGAAAAATGAAAACACAGTTTCAAACAATTTAGTTCACCAACATTTCTTTTTTCACATTTAAAACTGGCAGGATAAAAATGTGTAATTACATTTTTTTTAAATCCGGGTTCTAGTGATTACTCTCAAAGTTTAACGCGGTTTAAGAATTCAAATATGAATTCCCCTCGTAAAATTTTTCTTATCTTATTTCTTTTAAAAAAATTACATTTTGATATCGAAACGGAAATGAAGAACACAAAAGTTTGATACAGCAATAAAAGTAGATTTTAATTATTTAAAAAGGAACGTAATCATAAAAAATAGTCCAGAAAATAAAATTCATAGCTATATAAATTTAATGGAATATAATAATTGAAAAGAATTTGTAATTGGTGTAGAAACAGTTGACAATTTAAGTAATAAATAAGGTAATTAATTATTTAATAATTTAATGCAAGACAAAATGATTATTATAAATTGTGAATTTAGAATAATTTCACATTTTTATCCTGACGTGGTGCTAGAGATATACACTTATACTTTACCACCACTAAAGATGCCAGACTATTTTGTATTATTATGATAATAATATTACAAACAGAAAATCAACTCTTCCAGTCTTAAGTAGAAATTTTAATTTAAAATAATTTTCTTTTCGTAGTTAACACACCACTGATGTCTGGAGCATAGATAATAGAGTAGTGTTTTAGAAAGGGGAACACAAAAGGTATATTTCACTATAATTTTGCTAATACTGTCTTCTATTCTCGATGTGTGTTGTAAACAATAGTTTTAAAAATGGGCAAATTATTTTATTTGCAGTCATGAGTCTATAATTATAATACATTTGACAACTTTTAACTTTTTTTTTGCTATGAAGTTTGATATACTTTTAATGTATTTACATTGTAAACATTAATAATCTAAGAATGGCTAGCGTGGATGAACAATTCCAATCTTTTTTGAAAGAGGTTTGTTTTATAATTATTATAAGTTGGGATTTATTTGGCTTTTTGTTGTAATTTTTAACAAATGTTAACTAGTACTCCTGAGTTAACAACTAGTTCTTGCAGAAAAATGTAAAAAAAAAAAAAATCTGGAAGATCCTTGACTAATTATATTAGAAACAATATGCAATACTTGTTTGGTTTTCATAGGCACAAAATAACTAACATACATTAGGCCTACTGTAGTAGTTAGGTTTTATGCAAGAAGCACATCAATATTATTTGTATAGTTATTCAAAATATATATTCTTTGGGTTTGAAAAATAATACCTAAAAAGGGAATCGAACCTGGGACCGAGTGTCATTTTTCAACTTAATAAAAAATATGATATTTAGATAACTGTAATTAAAAAAGATAATAGCTTGGATATTTAATCTAGCCAATTAAAATATAGATATTTAATAATGTTGTTTTATTGTTTCTCCTAATATTCTTTTTAGTTCTCTGTAGGCCTAATGTTCAAATATTAATATTTTATATAGGCCTAGGCCTAAGTTCTATGTTTCAGAAATGTGATCAATATTTGGACTTAATTAATAAGCACAAATTCAAAAGTCAATACTAAAAGACATTTAGTTTGGGTATCCTACATACAGGTCAATGATTCCCAACCTTTTCTGTTAAAGGAATCCATAAAATATTCGGTTAACTCTCGAAGAACCTTTAACTGGCTGACACGTATTAGATTTGACAGGGGCAAATTACAAAATAAGAGGGCTTACCCTACATGTAAACCAGTAGGGTTAGCCTAATTAACTCATACAAACCTAATCTTCCACAGAACCCTGGTTGGGAATCACTGCCTACAGGCTACTGCAGCCCATAAGGACTTGATTTTTTTTTAAACATACTGTATCAATGTCTTAAACTTTTGTCAAATAGTAGGCCTACTAGAACTTTCTGTTATAATCAATCCAAAACATTGGTTTAATGTTATAACCAAGAAAGTAGAATTATTTCTCATGCCAATTTATCTTAAATTAGTAGGGGCCTATGTTTAAAATGAGCTTGTGTTTAAAAAAACCATGTGAAATCCTAACACATGTTGATTTTTGTTTCAGCCATTGTCTTCAGATGACACACAAAGTTCTTCATCACGTGTGAGCTCTAAACATGATACAAAAGAAACACCCACGGCAGAACCCAAATTTTGGTGGATTAAAACAAAAAAAGAACAATATATAAATTCAGAACATATTTTATCATCTGCATTGTCGGATTTGAAAGACACCACCAACAATGCTGTGAGCCCCGACGAGACTCTAGGAAGGGATGTGTTGAGACTCAATAAGAAGGGGGGTGAGAGTCGGCCTATAGCGACTAACATGTCAAACGTCAGGGACTCTCCTGATGCTTCCTCTTCCATGCAAGAGTTTTTGGCCAAGGAGAAGTTGTGCACAGTGAGTAGGATCTAAGTTTGGTTCTCACGCTGACCCAGTCTTGTTAATGATAGGAGGGGAAAAAATTTAAAGATCCTTCTGTTTCAACCTCACATAAAGTGAGGAAGCATTTTTTTGTTGTGTTTTTTTTCATTGTCAATAGAGTTTGGTACTTAATATTTAGCTCTATATATTCTAGCCAGATTCAAGTTATCACACATATTTTCCAGTGAAAGTTGCATTTAATATGGCATGTACCCTAATTTTTCTAACCAGTCCTAGTTATAATAAACACTTCTGAAGAGCTATCATAAATTTAAGTGGCGTGTATTTTGAATACTGATCCTTATTTTCTAGCAGTTTTCTAAGCCATATGTATGTATTATATATAATTTTCTATATTTAGTTATAATATCAATTATTTCATGTAGCAATTTATAAATCAGCTTAAATACATGATGGCAATTATTTGTTTAAAATGTGTCATTGAACAATATTAAACATATTTTAATAAAACTACTTCGCCACCTTTTATCCAAATATCAGCTATAGAAAGTTCCATGTAATTATCATGGAGTCAGGTATACCAGTTCTCTTGTCAACACTGGGCCCTGCTTTGATTAGAACCCCAGGTCTCCTCTTGTTCCAGTCTAATGTGTCGGACAAGACAGTGTTGTCTGAGGGCGAGAGGGAAGCCCTTGAGACGAGTCTCCATGACAACCTGACAGACGATGATCTGGGTAACATAATGGAGCAGTTGAGTCAAATTGCCGGTATGTACCTGGTACCTCTTCATTTAGTTATAAAATACACTAAGTTTCTCTGGAAAGTAAGTTTGTAGTTTATAGGAAGTATTTCTGTCATATGATACAAACTTTATGTAAACTATTTTGAAAATAAGAAGTATTAACTTTTAAGTAATGACAAGAATACAGTGTAAAACTAATAATAATAATAATAATAATAATAATTTAAAAAATTAAGCACCAAATTTATTTTCTTGTGCAGACACAGAGTTTTATTAAGTGTGAGAAACAAGTTTGGTTTCATTAATTATTTCAATATCCGGTCTGTCTGAGTTTTAGTATACCCTAATATATTCATACATAGGTACACAATATTTATTTTGTTTAACATTAACGAAGCTCACCACTCAAATATGAGACAAAGAGTTTGTTTTGGGAGTTGAAAGGGTTTTAGTTTATAATGTGACTCTCCATCCTACTTCTTTATAAAATTAGTGAAGTCACTAATAGCTTTTTCTTGTACTAGAGTGCTAAATATAAAATGATAAGTTTTATGCCGGGATCACAATCAATTTAACGTTCACTTAAAGTTAACTCAACTTAATCTGTGATCACGACTCACGTAACTTAACGTAACAACTCAAACCAAACATCTCCATTCTAGAGTATGTGTTTTGATCTGTGATTTGTACTATTTGTATTAGTGTATACATTTATGATCTGTGAATGTTTACAGATTTCAACTGATATTATAGATATTTATCATTAAACTTTTTGGATAAATTTAGCTTTTTTAAACAATATACAATACTGATAAACAGAAAGAAAAAATTGATCTCAAACTGAAACTGATTAGTCTTGAAGTAGGTAGGCTACTGTTTAATTTCTAGCCTAGTAGCCTACTACGGTATCTGTGATAAATCATTGAAATTAATAATATTATAAATGATTTAAGTGCGTGTTTAGATACTACTTTTTTTTTCTTTCTTGGGGTTTATGCCAAATAGATTTATATAGTTTAATCAATCACTTTGACTTTTTTCAATGGCTGTTATTAACTAAATACATTTCATGTATAGTAAAAGTTTTTATATTAATACATGGCTAAAACATTAACTAGCATTAACGAGCAGATTTTAATGCTTTTACAATCATGCTTATGTTAGTTGATTTATATTTTAATAACAAGGATCTTTGTTGAAAGCAATACATTATAGCATTTTATATTAAAAAAGCTTTTTGGTTTTAACTTCTTTACAATATTTGAATTAAGTCTGTTCTATAACGTTCTATAATGATACAACACTAGCGCTTATTTTAATTAAATGTCAGTTCACTAGAACTAAAGCTAAAAAGCAGACCTTGGTCTTAAAACCAACAAATGAATTATTAAATAGCCCTGTTGACGTCACTTGCATAATGATTGGCTGACTAGATCATGTGATACCCTTAAAGTAACATTCACTTAAAGTAAAAGATCTCCCAGGACATCTCTTACATTTAGTTAACTGCAAGTCATTGTTAAGTTAACTGCATCGTGATCGCTTCCATTTAAACACACGAGGAGATCCTTTACGTTAAGTTACGTTAAGTTGATCGTGATCACGGCATTTGTGCCAACATGTTGGCTGATAAAGACTAAATTTATCTAATTATTGAAATCATTATTTCCAGATGATTCCTCTGATAAAAGTGTGGAGGAGATACTGAAGGAAGCTGAAGAACTGGCAAAGGAAAATGCTCAGAATTTTAAAGAGTTGTCCTCTTCTTTTCGAAGTACGAGTTCACACAGTATATTTCAAGCCAAAGAAGATGAGACTATTAGCTTAAAACAAACACATGAAACTTTGTTAGCGGAAGGCATACTCAAACCCCACAACCTTATTAACACCAATACAGGTGTCGATAACCAAGGGACAACAAATACAGTTAATACATCTTCAAATAAAGTTTGTTTGAAACAAGAACCATCTGGTGATAGGAAGACGTCTGTATCTCGAGCCCATTCAAAGCAAAAGTACATAAATGTCCTTCAAAACAGCGCCAGCACTTCTGTAAGAAAAGACAAAACTAAAAGCACGACCAACAAAATTCCTAAGTCTACTTCTCATATGAGGGAAAATAATAATAAAGACATCAGAAAATCAATCCAAACTTCCAAAGAACCAAAGCAAGCAAGTTTTTCATCCTTAAACTGTCTAAATTCTTTCGAAAGTACAAGTACTAATTTTAAAAAGGCAGAAGTTTTGACTTCACATCAAAAATCTAAAACTGTTTTGAAAAAGGGTAAAACATTTAGTTTTGAAGACAATTTCCCGGTGCCGTTTATGTCCTCTGTATATTCTGGTGCTGATTTTGTTTTGAACGAAACATATCAAGCTTCACACAAAAATGTAGATGATTTTGATAACATTCCACCACCAGAATCGTCTTTGGTGTTAGAACCAGAAAATGTTTCAAAAACAAAAGAGTTGATTTATCAACTTATCGACAAAGAAGTACATAGTGAATATGATGCTGTTTTAAAGGAATCCGGTCTTTTGACAAAGGAAAGGGAACACTCTGCACAGGATTCAATCTGTCCCACTGATGTGTCAGAACAAAAGTCTAATGAGTCAAAACATATGCTTGATGATTATGCTCAGGCTCTGAAGGACTCTATTAAACTAAATATTGAGACCAAAAAACCATTATCTATTGTCTCAGAAGAATCTTCTGTAGATCTATCATCCAATGGCTACTACGGACCCGAGGATAAACAACAATCTAATGTGGACTCGGGGAATATTTTTAATTCTCAACTGAACAACTTGAGGAAGGAACTGTTGGAGGAGAGAGGGAAGATATTGGTGCTAAAAGGTGAGAACTTAATTTTAAACTCCCAAAATTTATTGAGAAATTGGCACTCTAGATCGGGAGATAACTAGGCTTGACCCTGACTGGTTGCACTTTGGAAGGTTTCATTGTTGTTTATCTTTACCATCTCTTTTACAGGTGCTTGTACATTGAGATTCGATTCATTATAGTAGGAAGACATTTTTTTGGCAGTTACAAAAGTTACAAAAATTTTGTTTAAATTGAAACATATATTCAGTACACTTCACCTGGGTGATATTGGAGTAGAAATTGTTCAGATAAAACATTATTAAATACAAAAACACATAACTTTCACTGTTACGGGCAGCTTCTTCACTAATGATGTAGTAAAATATTTTCATTATTAACTGAAAAAAAATATATTTGTATTTTATAAAAGTTTCTTTAACTTCAACCAGAATCCTACTAAAGGTACAATTATTTAAAAAATAATCATCTCTCTATTTTCTTTAGTTAATTAGTTGGTAATAGTATTTACTGATAGCAAGTAATTTAATATTAATTGAGCATTTTAAATTGCTGGAATTAAAATACAAATTAATTTGTAACTTTGATAATATAATACTTTATCAGCTTTCAACTTGTAATGCAATTACAAAATACTTTGTATTGATTTATAGAACAATTTTTTCATTCCCTTGGCCAAGCAAGTTGGTAGACTATCCGTAGATGCTAGGGACCTTGGTTCCTAAAAAATGTACTTACTAATTTGTAATTTCAAACTTGGGTAGAAAATTCTTGGAGCTAATAAGGTGGTTACTTAAAAATGCTACCCTCCTAGATTAAGTTAACTGTTAATTTCTAAGCTCTGCTTTAGTTATAACCTTGTGTTAAAAAACTGTCATTCAAGAACTCACTTCATAACTAATAGAGCTCTGGGAGTACTTGGATTTCGAGCTTTGAGCCGAGTATTAAATAGATACGTGGGATTGAAAGACTTATGGGCTTGAAATTTAGAGCACCTTGAAATTGAAGTTTAAATAGTGGGGGGGGGGGACTGAGAGGAACCTAGAGGAGATTGCGCAGCAACAGATAGCCATTGAAATGCCAAGGTAAGCAACTGAATAGACTGATTTTGTTGATGAAAGGAGACTATGAGGCTTATATAAAAGAAGATAATTATATAACGGTGTCGGTCTGTAGGGATTTTAGAACACAAATATCTTAGTGCAAGATGGTACACCATGATGCAATCATTAATGTTCTCATTTCTCTCTGATAAGAGGTCAGCACTAAGTAAACAACTGCACTCCACATGGCCAGGGAATAATGGAGTGTTTTTTTTAATATTGTTAAATCTTCACAGCCAAACATATTTTCATGAATGCGGCTTTTTTTTTTTTTAACTTTCCTTAGGAGCATTAAAGACTAATTTCACATGAAATCACCTAGTGCCATGTGCCCTGTATCTAAGATTTTTATTATATTCAAATGATTAAGATTAGGTTTTTGTATTTTAATCTTTTCCATTAAGGGAAGCTAACAATTTATTTTACTAAAAAAATGATTTATAAATGAGAGACTGAAAAAATAAAATAATAATAATAGGCTTAATGACAAGATTAAGTTGAAAATTTGAATAAATATTAACTGATACTTTTTTTAACACCATGTTTTACTTGTTCACACTATAGTATCAAGCTGATAAATAAATGTAATCACTGATTAAGGTTAATAGACTTTAGTTAAATAGTACCTGATTCATATAGTCTTAACACCCCTGAAATATATGGTAGATATATCAATATAAAACATGTTAAGGAAACTAAAGTTTGAGAGAATTTTATAACTTTGTCATTTAGAGGTTCTTGCTACTCTTACAAACATGTGTATCTTAGTAGGCTAATAAAACTAGTTTTTAAAATGAGGCTTTTAATTGTAAAACATTATATAAACTCAGCATAGCATAAACAGATATTGATAGCATCTATAAATCTGTTTTCTACAAAGCTTGGATGTCACAGTTTATTGTGCAGGATTGCAGTACCAAATAGTTGGTCACAGACAACTTGTCTGTGTCCTAAGATGAAATCCTCTCACTCTTTAATAACGTGACACCAGTTCTGAACATCCATGTACCTAAAAATATATATTACATTATATTATATTATTAATTTGTGAAATTAATTATGTTTGTAATATACATGTTTCTGAAAAACCTGGAAAAGTCGGAGCATTTTAAAACATGGTTTGGTTGGACACCTCCATTATTATGACTTTTTTTTTACATCCATTACTGTTTCCAGCCTGTGGCCTGGGTCACTTTTTTATTCAAGCTATATATTTTCCACCACCGGCTTGCTAGGCCTGTCAAAGCTTCATACTAGGACAAGCACAACATCTAGTCACCAGCTGTTAATTGATCACTGTGAAAGGGTAAACCCACATTTCACTAATGAAATTTTTTTTGGCCATACTGGGGATAGAACCCGGGACCCTTAGCTCATACAGACACACTACTGACTGAGCTAAGGTATCGGCTCATTATTACTATTATTAGGTATATTTAAATTTGAAGGGATTGTGGCAAGTGGATTGCATATCAAGGCACTACAGTCAATCTGCTTAAACTGTGGTTCTTTTCCCTGTAGCTGGCGGTAAGCCAGGGCAAAATACAAACAAAACTCATATCCTAACTTGAAATAAGTTCACCTATGTTGGGGAACTTAAGATACATATTTGAATAGATTTTGAGTTGAGTTGCCCAGTTGCATAACCTGCTAACCACATGTTTTCCTGAAATCGAAGACATTGCTACTATCAGACTAAGTTTTTTTAGTGGTTATACGATGGGTTAGATACCAGGATGCAAAACCCACTAAAAGTCATCTTAAATAGACAGAGTTTAATAACACCAGCTAACTACAGGGTGGCTACGGATGCAAAGCCCGCTAAACGAACAACGTTTGCCTAACCCACTAAGCTACATAGGCAATATGGCTGTTGTAAGAGCTAGTTACCAGTAATAGCAACACACCAGAGGTTTTGTGCTTTGGATATAGAATTGATTCATATTATAGTATATGGTTTGGAAAAATACTTAATTACATTAAGAGTTAGGTTGGCTGCACTGCAGCTGAAGTAAGTATGCAACAATCACACACCGCCAGCTCGAAAACTTACTGGGATAGGTTCTCTTTCTCAGTTGTTTACCTTCGTTTGAAAGCATGTACATCATGCATTTTGTTCGTTTTAAGTCTGTGATATGTTAATAAAATGAGTGACAGTGAAGAGACTAAGGAAGTGGATGAAATTGTGGAAGTAGAAGAAACTGTGGTGATAGAGTATAATAATGACGTGATTGATAACAATATGACTATGGAGACCCCAAATTCTTGGAAGAGAAGAAAGTGCCAAAAAATATGGAAAAGAAACATATTAAAGACTAAAAGGTGAGTAATTAAAAAGCGAAACAAAAACTTTAACCTGTTCATAAGTTATCAAAATTATCAGTTCGTTCTTCAATACAATCTTGCTCTGCACTAGGCCGAGTTTTGTGTTTCATTTCAGATACCAACCAAAATGCTTCCTGAAAATGCCTCTATATAAACATTGACCTGGAAAGTTAAAATATCGTGAACTTTCTCTACAAGATGTACACAAGGTTCGTCAAGCCTTCTTCAAGGAACGCAACTGTGAGTGACAAAACAACTTCCGAGGCCAACGTGTCTGCCACCAGGGGTGTCCATCCCCCTCAAACCCAATGGCGCAAATCCCTCACCCCCAAATTTCTCTACCCCCTCTACCAGAATCCAACCAACCATATAACCTTTATTGGAATCTCAAATTTCCGACTGAATCCACATCAAGGCCTACATTACGTATTTTGTAAATCCAGTTATAGAGCTTTTTGAATGAGATAAATAAAATCAAAACATATAGGAAAATGAATAGTTTATATTTACAAGAGCAATTTCTTGTATAAAAATGATATTACTTACTCTTTGTGAATGAAAATAACTATAATATTTGTTTTGAAAAACTCTGAGTGTCACATAAATAAAATAAATATTTTACATTAACCTGTTATATAAAAATAGTTTTTTACATTCATCAAAAAACTCAAAAATTCAGATTGAATGAAAGATACAACTTAAAAACAAACTTTGTAATTGATTTAGATGTTTTTTTGAATTTGTAAGTGTGCTTTTTACGGCATTGTTCTAACCATTGGTCTTATCTATGCACACTGTTACACAGTACTTCTAAACACTTATATTTAAATAAAGTTTTAAGCGTCCTCGGCATCTCTTTAGGATTTCCTTAAATAAACAAACAGCACTGAACTGAACTTCCTAGTTCCTTCACTGACACAGACTATGCAGCTAGGCTAGCAGCATTTAACTGGTGACTCTACAGTCTCAACTTTATCTTGTCTATGGGACTGACGACCGACACAATGGATAGAAAACCCTCCAAAGTCAAAGGTGAAAGATGTAAGTATGAAAAAATAAATATGACAATATAAAAATTCTTAATAAATAATCTTT